>JAFEMH010007967.1:0-69171 GCA_022495995.1 Adenophora triphylla var. japonica | reverse complement strand
ACCAATTAAAGGGCTTATAGCTTTGTATACTGATACTTGATAGGTCATATACAATTTGCTATAGGACCATTCAATGTCTTATAGCTTTGTATATGATATTGAAAGATTCCTATACAACAATTGATATAGGACCAATTAAAGGGGTTATAGCTTTGTATGATGATGTTGCTGTGTCCTATATCAGCTGCTTATAGGACCGGCCAAAGTTCTTAATGCTTTGTACATGATGTTGGCGGTGAGGTCCTATACCAAACCTTAGCTATAGGACCAATTAAAAGTGGGTTATAGCTTTGTATGTGATGTTGCCGTGTCCCTATGTACCGCTTCTTTAAGGAGTAGGACCAACTAAGGGGCTTATAGCTTTGTATATGATGTTGTCATGTCTCTATACCAATTGCTTTATAGGACCAATTAAAAAGTGGCTTATAGCTTTGTAAATTTATACCGTTTTTCATTTTCATTGTTTCATTCTTTACATCTTAAACAGAGTGTTATAAAAGAATACAAACCACAAAATGACTAATACTTATCTAATGGGCTAGCATTTACATTTGCTTGAATATCAATGTGGCAAATGGTGTATAAAGACTCTAGCAACATCATATACAAAGCTATTTGCTAAGTGAAATAACATATATATAGGATCTACCTATTATACGGACATTCACAATCACATTAATAATAACAACTATTTTAGGATATAAAAACTCCAAGAACGCCAAAAATTTTCTAAAAAGAATATCAATGTATAATATTCGGATACCAATGGTGTAAAATGTCAAATAAAAAGTGTACAAAATTCGACATTAATAATTGTTTGACTTAGAAAAAAAAACTCAAATATACGGAATTTGCAATGGCTCCTTGTACATGATCTTTTATATGTTATTCTTCTTTTCCACATCGACGACATGTCATCTTTCTCTTTGTATTCTTGTATATATTGACAACCATGAAATGATCTGAATGAACTTCAAACACATCTTTGTCGCAACAACGAGACAATCTTTCATAAGTTCCAACATCACCATCATTAGACTCCACATTGACCAGTTAAAAAGGAAATATTCTGCAAAAAAAAAAAAAAAAAACAATAATTAAGGCATGGTATAAGACTACTTAGGTCTTTTACCTAATGATATAAGATCAAATAGTTTCAAATTGAACAATTGTTCTTGGATCAAGGCACATCCAAATCAAAAAGCAAAATAGAGCAGGTCCTATAGCAAGGTTATAGGACCTGGAACAGTCCTCTGTCACATTAATAATAAAAATATAATGAAGAAATTTGCCTCAAAATCATATGCACACTACAATGAGATCCTATAGGAAGGGGTATAGGACCTATTACAAGTATTATACCACATCATCAAACAATCAAACCGAATTAAATCATATCCAAATCAAATGCACACTATAACATGTCCGATATCAAAGGTTATAGGACTTGGAACAGTCCTCTGCCACATAAATAATCGCAAACAAAATGAAGCATGTTAACTTCAGAGAATCATATAAACACTAGAAGCAGGTCCTATAGCAAGTGTTACAAGACCGCCTTACAGATCATATAACACATCAACAAACACAATCAAAATGAAGCAAGTCATCTCCATAACAAATGCACACTAAAAAATGTCCTATACCAATGATTATAGGACCTGGTATTAGAGATTTTGAAGAAATATTTCAATTGATTGCTATTTAATAATTGAAACCTTCAATAAAACTATTCACCAATGACAAAATAAGTTGATATATCATCAAAAACTTAAACTTCCAAATTTCTTCATCAAAATTCAAACAAAATCAATTGAAGGTTCAATAAAAAAAATCACCAGATCTAGTACCTTTTCTTCTTCAGAAGTGACCAAAAATGTGACCGGCGTTGTGTTCAAGGGAGGAGGTGGTCGGCGCCATGGGTGTATGAAATTAATGGAGTTGGTCGGAGTTGATAGGAGGCCGGAAAAGATGGAGAGGGGCGGGAGGTTTGAAGACGACGATTAGGGTTTGAATTGGTGTGGGAGATTGATTGCCGTCAATTGGTATAGGACCTGCCATGGGTGTATGAAATTAACGGAGGGTTGCCGGGAAGATTGGGGACTGAGAGATTGAAGCTTGATTGTAGAGAGAGAAAGTTTAGGTTTAAGAAATTTTGAATTTCTGATTAAGATTTGATTACGTGATAGATTTTAGGAATTTAACGTCGTCTCCCCCTCGGTTAGCTGTGGGTTTATTTGGGATTTTCATCTCAAATGGGTTAAAATGGGTTATTGGTTTGTAAATTGGGTTTTTGGGTCCTTAGCTCATTAAACAATCGTTCGTTTTCATGTGCTTTTTAAATCGCTTTTCATTTGTGAGTATTTAATGATAATATATTCGTTCCGTCTCATATTATAATCTCACTCTAATATTGATGGTTTACTTGATTGGTTTTTAACAAAAAATAGTTGTATTGGGCCTATGAAATTCTTACAATTTCTTATAATAGTATTTATTATAGAAAATTAATAATAATTTTAAAAATTTATTAGGATAATCATATCTTAACAAAAGTTTGGTCAAGATTGAATAAATTTAATTGCAAAAATTAAAATAGAGCAATTTTTCTTTTACTGAGACGGTATCAAATTCTATTATTTATTTTTTTTCTAAATGAAAATTAGGTGTGTTGTTCACGTTTGTACATAATTACACTTTCCATTCAGTTGGCTAGCCTTCAATAGAAATGAAAAAATAACTACTTTTGTTATATTTTCTCCTTTTCAAAAAGTTAGTTTCACTCTTTTATTATTAACTTAAATTAACATTGCAAAATAATAGGTTTGTTTAAAATATATCAATGAGTTTGTCACCCTACGATTGTATTTAAGCTCTCTAATGGCAACATCTAAATGAGTTTTTCTTGTGGCAATTAATGACTTAAAAAAATATCATACTCCCTCCATCCCAAAATGTTTGTCCCATTTGACTTTTTTGTTGAATTTTAACCATAAATTTAGAGTGCGTCTGGGGAGAAACGCGTTTCTCCGTCGCGTATGGAGAAACGGGGCTTATTATGTCGCACGACGTAAGTAGCCAGTTTCTGGATATCCTTTACAAAGCTGCTGGATATCCAGAAGCTTTGAAATGGATATCCAGAAGCTTTGTAAAGGATATCCAGAAACCAAGTATTTTTTCTGGATATCCTTTACAAAGCTTCTGGATATCCAGAACATTGAATATGGATATCCAGAAGCTTTGTAAAGGATATCCAGAAAAAATATTTGATTTCTGGATATCCTTTCCAAAGCTTCTGGATATCCTTTCCAAAGCTTCTGGATATCCAGAAGCTGATGAAGTGATATCCAGTTTTTGTGGCTAGGTATGTCGCGCGACATAACAAGCCCCGTTTCTCCATAAGCGACGGAGAAACGCGTTTCTCCCCAGATTTTGTGATAAATTTATGAGATATTAATCATGTTCATGAAATTCTAAAAGTTGTTGTTGATAATATTATTAATGGTGAATCAATAGGAATTTTTAAAACTTTATGAACATAATTAAATTGTCATATATTTGTGGTCAAAGTTCAACAAAAAAGTCAAATGGGACAAACATTTTGGGACGGAGGAAGTATCTTCCCCATACCACATATTCAATATACGTATTATTATTGTTTAATATGATAATATATTTTTATTGAATTAAGTTTCTTAATATTTGTATTTTCTTATATATATATATATATATATATATATATATATATATATATATATATATATATATATAAATTCCTTATATTCTTAGTTGACTTGCTAACTTACTTATTCGTTCGTTTAACGCACAGGTGTAATATTAATTGTGAAAAATAAGAGATGAATTTATTAGTTTTTATACTCAAATTTAATAAATGAGAAATGAATATGTCAGTTTTATACTAAGGTGTTAACAAATGGAAAATGGTTTTCTCAAATTTTTACAAATGAAAAATGAAATTTTTTGTTTCTAAAATTTGAATCATATCATGAGTGTAATTTTTTTATTCGTCTTTTTTATACGATTAAAGCTATTGTTTCAGATTATTTTTTCGATTTCAAAATTTTGAAATATTGATTTTTTAAATTTTGAGGAAAAAAGGAATAGAGAGTGTGCGATAGATGGCAATGAAACGCATCTTTGTGCACGTGAGTGTGGTCATGTGAGGGAGAGACAATCTTGTCCAAAACAATATCTTAAGTGATTTTTTAAAAATGATAAGTGATAAATTGGGTTTTCAATTGTTTAAATGACATGTTATATTACACAACTGTGAAAAATAGAGAGATGAATTTATCAGTTTGTATACTAATATCACACAACTGTAAAGAATAAAGTGACAGGAGCAAAATGGTCCAGACACTTATTGGTGAGATTTGAAAATGTCAATACTTAAAGTTAGTATTCACAACAATCACTACACTATACATTTTTCTTAATTTTCGTATAAGATTCGTTTTCTTCTTTTTCGTGTGGGACGTAGGAAGTATCTATAGTATAAATGGAAAAGGGGATGAACAGTACAATGAACAGTGTTGGAACATTAACGATCCATTAACCATGAATCGACTCACAACTAGGTTAAGAAGAGAAGGAGAAGAAGAAGAAGAAGAAGAAGAAGAATACGGAAGCGTGTACCTTGTGATTCCATGATTGTGTTCTTGATCTTGTTCTTGAATAAATGAGAAAGTAGGGAAGAGTAGATCTTCTAAATGATAAGTGCCCTTAATCTCTTTAATCTTCAATTACGTAGGAAGAGTTTTGACTGAATGAGAAATGATGTAACTAGTAGATTCATAGGCTTGATGGATAGGCCTTTATATAGGAATTCAAGGGGCACTTTATTTAGGGACTACACCCTTTCATAAAGATGATGGTGTGAAGTTACCATTATGCCCATCATTTAATGGTACTTACACCTAATGGAATTCTACACATTTTGTCTATACTTTAACATTATTAAATGATTATAACAAATGGAATTAAATAACACATATTAATTAATCCATGTTCTAACAATCTCCCACTTGGATTAATATTAATATGTATCTTTTACTAAATAAATTCCTTAATCATTTATAACATGAATGACATCCCTTATGTGCACGTTTATTGTCATCCAACACAATCCCGTCCATTAGTCTTATAAGTATAGGGACTAAAGGGGCAGTCGTTGTAATTGATTCGCAACTAAACCCACATTAATCACATATATATATCCAACTAAACGACATAGATTAAGTATAGGTATGTAGCATGGAATATTAATGAATATATATGAAGAACGCATATATATATATTCTCCAACTAGTCCTACTTAACCAAATGAGATCAATATAAATAAAAACAACACAAAGAAATAGAAAACAACACAAACTCCCACTGATTTAAGCATTATCAAAAGTCGTTTCACCCATATGAGCAGTATGCTCGTGAAACATCAAAAGAGATTACGCTTTACAAAATGGATCCAATAACATGGAGTTTGATCCTATAAGTTGTATATCTATTTGTTCATTTTATACTTATTTCTCTTTAACAAGAGACATAACCATATGATGTCTTTCGACATCTTTGCATCCACTAAAACATAATCGGAATACTTAATGATCTCAAAATGATCCGATTTTATATACATAAGCATGTAGTTTAATGTTTTATAGGTACTTCATCATTCTTTTGGATGCGACTTAATGTTCTTCTTTCCGAATTGCTTTGGTATTGACCAAGCATCCCAATAATAAATACAAGGTCTGTACGAGTACAGACTTGCGCATACATTAAGCTTCCTACTGCCGGTGCATAAGGGATATTTTCCGTATACTTGGATTTAAAATTAATCTTTAGGACATTTACTTTAAACTGAATTTATCTCCCTTAGAGACATGGGTGTCATGTGGTTTACAATTTTCCATGCTAAACCTTTGTAATACCTTCTCTATATAGCTCTTTTGTGATAATCCCAAAATACCTCGTGAATGATCACGATGAATTTGGATTCCCAATACAAAAGATGCTTTACCAAGATCTTTCATTTCAAATTTGTTTGAGAAATTTCTTAGTTTTTTAGAAGGTCCTTATCATTACTAGCAAGAAAAATATCATTCAAATATCATCCACATATAAGACCAAAATAATAAATCTACTCCCACTGAACTTATGGTACACACAATCTTCACCAAGATTCATTTCAAAGCCAAATGAAAGAATAACTTGGTTAAATTTTAAGTACCATTGACGAGATGCTTGCTTAAGCCCATAAATGGATTTCTTAAGTTTACAAACCAGTTGACTAGTTTGATCCGAATTAGTCACTATTTCTGGTTTCTTCATATAGATAGTTTCCTCAATGTTGCCATTGAGAAAAGCTGTCTTAACATCCATTTGATGAAGCTTAAGATCATAATGTGTCACTAATGCCATAATGATCATAAAAGAGGTTTTAGAAGATATCAGAAAAAATGTTTATTTATAATCAATGCCTTCCTTTTGAGTAAATCATTTAGTAACAAGACGTGCCTTATATCTTTCCATATTACCTTGCTAATCCCTTTTGATTTTAAATATCAATTTATAACCAATAGGTTTTACACCTTCAGGTAATGGGACAAGATCCCAAATGTCATTGTCTTTCATTGATTTTAACTCCTCATTGATGGCATTGATCCACTTATGAGAATTAGGACTATTAATGGCTTCATGGAAGGTGATTAGATCATCTCCCACTAAACCTAAGGTGTCCTAATTCTCCGCAAGATACATATCATAAATATTCGAAATAACACTTCTTCTTTCTCTAGTAGATCTCCTTAAGGGCACCGGTTCATCCTCATTTTGAGGTTGTTGAATTTCATTATGTCCAACATTTTCATGTTGTCCGTTATTTACGAAAATAGTAATGATTTTGAATTTGAAGAGTTAGAGGAACCACTCTTTATTCCTCAAACTTTAGTTCCTGTTAGAAATCAAGTAATTGTACCTGAAATTCAACAAAGAACATACAATTCAAAATAGAGACTCCCGTAAATAACGGACAACATGAAAATGTTGGACATAATGAAATTCAACAACCTCAAATGAGATGAACCGGTGCCTTAAGGAGATCTACTAGAAAGAAGAAGTGTTATTTCGAATATTTATGATATGTATCTTGCGAAATTAGGACACCTTAGTTTAGTGGGAGATGATCTAATCACCTTCCATGAAGCCATTAATAGTCCTAATTCTCATAAGTGGATCAATGCCATCAATGAGGAGTTAAAATCAATGAAAGACAATGACATTTGGGATCTTGTCCCATTACCTGAAGGTGTAAAACCTATTGGTTTTAAATATCAATTTATAACCAATAGGTTTTACACCTTCAGGTAATGGGACAAGATCCCAAATGTCATTGTCTTTCATTGATTTTAACTCCTCATTGATGGCATTGATCCACTTATGAGAATTAGGACTATTAATGGCTTCATGGAAGGTGATTAGATCATCTCCCACTAAACCTAAGGTGTCCTAATTCTCCGCAAGATACATATCATAAATATTCGAAATAACACTTCTTCTTTCTCTAGTAGATATCCTTAAGGGCACCGGTTCATCCTCATTTTGAGGTTGTTGAATTTCATTATGTCCAACATTTTCATGTTGTCCGTTATTTACGGGAGTCTCTATTTTGAATTGTATGTTCTTTGTTGAATTTCAGGTACAATTACTTGATTTCCAACAGGAACTAAAGTTTGAGGAATAAAGAGTGGTTCCTCTAACTCTTCAAATTCAAAATCATTACTATTCCTCCCACTAAATTCAACATCCTCAAGGAACCTAACATTGTCAGTCTCGAAAAAAATGTTCTAGTTTTCGGGTCATAAAATTTTTATCCCCTAGATCTCTCGGCATACCCTACAAAATAGCTACTAACAGTATTTAGGTCCAGTTTGCCCTCATTAGACCTTATAAGGTCTAGCATCTGCTGGACACCCCCATAAATGAAGATGATTTAAGGACGATTTCTTATTCGTCCATAACTCATAAGGAGTTTTGTCGGTAGCTTTTGAAGGTGCTCTATTGAGAATATAAGCTGCGGTTTTTAATGCTTCGCCCATAATGAGTGAGTTAAAGAAGTACAAGAAAACATACTTCTTACCATATCCTTAAGGATTTATGTCTCTCCAATATACTATGCTAGGTTTACCCGGCATGGTGTAGTGAGGGACAATCCTACACTCTTCAAAATAGCGAATATAAAGGACCCGGACGTTATTCACCCAATACGTTATACCGTCCGTAGTTTTCACTACCATGATCGGATTTAACGTTCTTAATAGTCTTTCTTATGCCTTAAAAGACTTGAAAACGTCCAATGATTGAAACTTTTACATGAAGAAAATAATGTATCCATAACGAGAGTAATCATCCATGAACGTAATGAAATATTGTTGACCATTCCATGAAGGATTAATGAATGGTCCACAAATGTCCATATGAATTAATTCCAAGACGTTTGATACTCTCAAAGATCCTATTTCCTTTAATGTTTGTAAATTTATTCTTTAAAACACTTAATGCAAAAGTTTTATCCGGAGTATCAAGTTGTTTTTAGAATTCCCTCCGACATAAGCTTTATCAATTCTCCCTTTGGAGATATGACCCAAACGCCTATGCCATAGAATACAAGAATTTTCACTTGATAACTTTTGCTTAGTGCCTTTAGTTTTGGTTTCATTATTATGGGACTCATTAATAGTATTTACTGTTTGAAGTAAATAAAATTGTCATTGTTAAGATAAAGTACTAATACCGACAACCTCGGAATTGAAAATAAGATCACATTTATTATTACCAAATGAACAGGAATAACCTTCCCGATCTAATACTGTGACTGATATCAAATTTCGCCTAAATGACGGTACAATAAATGTATTATTTAATACAAAATAATAGCCAGTACTTAACAAAAATCCCTATGCCTATAACTTCAACCGGATTTCCAGCTTCCATATAGATGTATTTCTCATCTTCACTGGGGATTTGGTAATTCAGGCAACCCTACATACATGAACTAATGTGAGTTGTTGCACCAAATACAACCACTATGTATATTAAGGAATTGAAACCAAATTTGCCTTAGTACAAACAAGACCAAATGACATACCATCCTGAATTCGCCATTCGCGATATTTATGGTAGTCGTTCTTCATGCGAGTAAGGTCCTTGCAAAAGAAGCATTTCTTGACTTTATGATCCTTAAATGATCCCTTATGCTTCTTACTTGCAATCGCAATTTCCTTCCCTCTTCTCTTAATCCCACGAGAAAAAGTAAATGATGAGTGAGTACTTTCTAATTTGAGATATTTCATCCTATCTTCCTCTAATGTCATATGTGAAAGTAATTCATTAATATTCCACTTTTTCTTTTGACATTTATAGGTCACTTCAAAATGACCAAATTGAGGAGGAAGATAGATCAAAACTAAGTGCACGAGCAAATCTTCCGAAATCTCTAACTTAAGTGATTTTAGTTTGATCGAAAGATGAAATAATTCGATAATGTACTCCCGAAGATTTTCGTCACCCTTGTACCGAATGGAAACAAGTTTCCACATGAATTCAAGAAAAAACTCAGCATTTTCGATTTCAGAGACATTGTCCAAAAATGTCTCTGAAACTGCATTTTCCATGATCATTAGACTCACGCGGTTGGACCTTCCCATTGCTCAACATTTTTCCATTCTATAACGGTATTTCCTTTAGTGAGAGCAGCGGGACTTGATTCCCCAAATGCGTGATCGATGTCCATATTGCCTAAGATCATCGTTATATTATTTTTCCAAGTTTTAAGTTTAGTCCCAGTAAGCAAAGGTACATCATTTATAGCAGTAGTTACGAATGAAGCATTAATCAAATCTGAAGGAGAAGAACAAGAATGAAATAAAACATATATAAGAAACTACATAATGATTAATTATATCAAATGAATTCCATCAAAATAAAAGATAATCAACATGACATCAAGACTAATCTTTGGATTACGAATTGACTCACAATTTGATTTATCTTAAGGTAAACAAATAGTTTAAACAACACACTTTAAATACTTGCCTTCCTTTGGGCCGGATCAAGTACAAAAGGTGTCCTAAAGTTTAAGGTACTTGTTCCCCGGCAATAAAGAATATAAACAATTCACTTTAAACACCCGCCTTCCTTTGGGATGGTTCACAGCATTTAAAATGACCAAAAGTTTAGTTCAATTATTACCCCATGAATGTAAATACTTAGTCAACAACAAGGTCTTCTTTGGGAAACAAGCATGTTATCACATATCAATATTTACATTCATCTTTTAACAAGTTTGAATTTAATCAACAAGGTCTCCTTTGGGAAACAAGCATGTTAATTATATCCAAAAATGTTAAGGATATAATTAATCGGAAACAAAAGGCCTTAAGGTTATTTCTGAAAATTTAAAGGGTAAATAAATAAGTGAAATTTATCATTAAAAGATAGTATCCTTTTGTTCTACCCGTCCATTCTTAAAGTTCGATAACTCTAAGAACCGCCGAAGCGCGACTGGTATCCAGATACTATAATTTACTAACAAATTATCACAAAAGACCAAAAGGGTATGAATGACCAAAAAATTGCAGTTTTATAAACATTGAAGCTTCTGCACACATGGGCGGCCGCGCAGGTCAAGGTGGGCGACCGCCTAAGCTTCAATTCCACAAATTTTGAAGTCGCTGTACACATGGGCGACCGCCCAGGTCAAGATGGGCGACCGCCCAAGCTGTATTTCACAGTCATTGAAGTTGCTGTACACATGGGCGACCGCCCAGATCAAGATGGGCGACCGCCCATGTGCCCAGTGCCCAGATTTGACGAAAAGTCACCATTTTTAACACCCTTTTATGAACAGTTTTGAACCCTTTTATGAACAGTTTTGAACCAAATAGAGAGAGTCATACCACACCCTTTAGACTATCAATTCTTAACTTAATGGTGAATGATTATTCAACCAAAGCAAGTAGATCCTTATACTCACATCACATTTTTAAATGTGTGGCTATACATTTGAACAAACTCACAACGCATCAAATGATGGTGGCTATGTCCAAAATAGGATAATCTTACATTAAGAATTGAAAGCCTTGTGTAAAGCAAAATCAGAAATAGAATGAAGTTTATGAATATAATACTCTTAGACAAGATAAGTATCATGAACAAGAACAAAAACTAAATGAAATTATACAAGAATTAAAGCATAAGGCTTTATAAGAATTTCAAACTCAATCTAGTATATGAGTAGGCTCTGATACCAATTGTTGGAACATTAACGATCCATTAACCATGAATCGACTCACAACTAGGTTAAGAAGAGAAGGAGAAGATGAAGAAGAAGAATACGGAAGCGTGTACCTTGTGATTCCATGATTGTGTTCTTGATCTTGTTCTTGAATAAATGAGAAAGTAGGGAAGAGTAGATCTTCTAAATGATAAGTGCCCTTAATCTCTTTAATCTTCAATTACTTAGGAAGAGTTTTGACTGAATGAGAAATGATGTAACTAGTAGATTCATAGGATTGATGGATAGGCCTTTATATAGGAATCCAAGGGACACTTCATTTAGGGACTACACCCTTTCATAAAGATGATGGTGTGAAGTTACCATTATGCCCATCATTTAATGGTACTTACACCTAATGGAATTCTACATATTTTGTCTATACTTTAACATTATTAAATGATTATAACAAATGAAATTAAATAACACATATTAATTAATCCATGTTCTAACAAACAGTTCCATCCGCCAAATTTCCCATTTTGCCCTCATTAAGTAGTCCCTTTCCCATTTTGTCCTTAAAAAAAATTTAAATTAAAAAAAAAAAAACGTGTCCTCGAACACGGGCTTAATTAAAAAAAAAAAAAAACGTGTTCTCGAACACGGACTTTTACTAGTTTTTTATAAAACATAAACATAGGATGCGATTTTCTTTTTCTGGCTTTTAAGAGATGAATGGGTTTGTCGACTCTATTGATTAGCATTAATCCAAATTTCATAGATGAGGCTAGAATTGACCAAGCTATTTGGATTTGGCGCCCATCTCAATTCAAGTCTCAAGATTGTTTTAAAATGGAGTATTGTCTCCCTCCTATCCGTTTAAAGCTTCACCACTTATTCAAGGGTATTTCATTTGAAATTTCTCATCTTTTAAAAAAAAAATGGCAAAAAATTATTATTATAATATTGTGTCTACTTTATTTTTCATGCTCACGCAGTCTCACACACTTAAATTATGGGTATCTGTGGATAACCCGATCCGCCATGAGAAACAGACAGTTTCTCCAATTATTGATCTGATCATCTCTGGCATTTTAACTTTAATTTAAGTTAGAAGAGTCATCATCATTGTTTTAAAGAAAAAACAATAGATAACCCTCAGAAAGAGATTACTCCCTTCGCCCCATAAAAACTTCACTAATTATCCAAAAGAACGTTTCGTTAAAAGCTTCACCTTTTTTTTTTTGACAAAAAATCTTTACTATTTTCTCCACTCATTCTCTCTTCTAATTCACTATTACACTCATAACACTTTTCAAATTTACTATTCCCTCCACTAATTATCTCTCCTATTTTCAAATTACACTCACAACATTTTTTTTTCCCACCCATTTCCTTAATATTTGTGCCCACCCAAAAGGGTGAAGCACTTATTGGGACGGAGGGAGTATAAGTTTGGGGCGCTCGTTACACGGAGTTCTCCGAACGTGTTATGAATCCACCCCGCCAGGTTCGTTAGTACCGACTTTTCTGGTTTGTATGTATGTGTTTCGATAGTGTTTCTAAGATTTAATAAAGAGATTTAATGAAGTTTTATATTGATGCTGCCAAAAAAATCGGATCAGCCCAAATCCAGCGGTCGATTGTACTCCGGCAATTGAATAGCCACGTAAACTAAGCTGGGGCTTATCCGGCGAAGGCCCTCCGCTGTGAGAGTAAGTATACGCTTAGAGAGAGAATAATCAATTTGACAGAGTTTAGGGTCAAAAAGATAATGTACCCAATAATCTGATATATGGCTTGTATTTATAGGTATAAATATATATAATTCATGTTGAACTTGGACTGTAAAGAGATAAGATATAAATCCTATGAGGATTATATCTATTGTGGAGTCCTTAGTTGACTTGAATTGATATAGGAGGTGGTTACAATCCTAGAGAGATTGTAACTGCTTTAGTATCCTTGTTTGATTAGGATTGTACAAACTCTGCACGATAGCCGAGATGCTCCCTTCCTCGTCATACATGGCCATCTCGTCCTCAAGAGAGATCATCTCGGCCTTGGGGGGAGTTTCCTTGGCACTTGAGTTGGGCTTTAGTCATGTCGCCTGTTTGGGCCTTGGCTGGCCTTAGGGAATGACGAAATAGAGAGACGAGGAAGCCCAGGTATTCCCTCGTAGCTGAAACTTGATGGATTATGTTTAGGGCCCAATTCACTTGGGCCTTGCCCGGACAAGCCCATGTTCGTAGCTCGATTTATACTTTCAGTGGCCCCCCGACTTTCTAGCTCGGCTATGACGAGGAGAAAGTTATCTCATCTTCGGCCTATGAGAGTACGAACAGGCATCACGTGGCAATGTCGCTTCAATGTTTGTGTCATTCCATTATCCGCCGGTTACTAGTACAATGATGGGTGTGGTCCACGGTGTTTGACACACATCTTGGAACCGACTACGCCATTTAATGTTGGGGGCGCCATACCCATATGACCCATTTTTTGACTTGGGTTTAACCCGCTTGTGAGGGTATAAAAACAAAATTGTCCTTTCAATTCCAACCTTTATCAGTCTTGAGCATTTGAGAGCGAAACCCCAAGATTCAAAACCCTTCGTGTTCTTGAGCTTGAGTTGCCCAGAATCGCCAGAAACACTTGAATCGTCCGTTCGTTTTCGTTCCTCTCCATCACAAACAGGTATAATCGCTTTTTCCCTTCTGATTTCTGCATTTTAATTTTGTAATTTCTAGGGTTTTGGTTGGTTTTGATTTTCGAAACCGCCATTGTTGAACCCTTGAAGCTTTTCTTGAGTTTCTTGTCTTGATAAGGTTCTGGAACCCTTCGTCTTGTTTTAACAATGACCCGCTCTTGGGACCATGAACCCCGCGTCATCGCTTCATCCATGGCTACCACAAGATAAACCTTAGGGTTTATCAAAGGGAGAGGGGGCCATTTAATGTTGATGAATTTTATGGAAATAGGGGAGATGTTGACGAGGTATGGATGTCCAAGAGCCTACATCCATTATCCAAGCAAGATGAGAATAGACAGGGTTGATTCAATGTCCCCAAGTATGATAATATTCCAAAGCAAGGCCGAGATGATTGAACATATCAATTTGTTTTACCCGGTGTCGGACCATCTTGACCGTCCACCTTTGAAGGGTAAGGATCCCTCCTCGGCCTTATTATAAACGACAAGGAGGGGCAATCTTCCTCTTCTCTGTCTTGATGCCTTGGACGATTTTGCTGATTCTTTTTCCTCGGCTTTTTGCAAATATGACGGGAAGAGGGAGTGAAGCCTGCATGTCGACTAGTATAGTTGATGCCTTTGTAGAGGGCGAGCAAGTAGATGGCCGAGGAAGGGCAGGATGAGGCCGAGGTAGATCTGGCTGCGGTAGGGCTCATACTCCGAGACCTAAACCAGTTAGAGCCGGAGATCCAATGTTGGAAGTTTTATACTCTAAGTATGGAGTGTCGAGGGAGGAGTATAAGTTAACTTATGTCGGTCATCCAACCTTCGAAGATGAGAGAGAGATGGACCTGTTCTATTATGGCTTGAACCACGTCCATTTCAATTTCAAACAATTCCAGCAGGGACTTCGTCTTCTCTTGGATCCTTTTATCAATGAGTTTTTAGGAGATATGCAAGACGTCCCGGCTATGCTAGGGGCAAATGGCGTTAGGGTCCTCGTAGGCTTCATCGTCTTGTGCCGTAGCCTAGGGTTTGAGCCTACCCAGTCTGCTTTCCACCATTTCTTCTCTGTTAGCTACATCAAGGAGACCAGGCTCGTAGTGATAAGGAGTGACTCTAAGAAGCCCAAGATCATTCTTCCCATGTCGAGTAAAGTATCCGGCTGGGACGACCATGTAATAAGAGTTGAGAGCCGAAAAGGCTGGGAATTCCCTTGTCCTACTCATGATCCTGCTGCACCCAAGAAGGTACTGAGGGCTGAATGGACCGAGGCATTGATAGATCGGCTAACTAAATTTGCCGAGGTAGGCCTCCTCGATTGGTCAGCCTTGGAGGCTGATGATCGATACTATGTCCAAGCCGGTATAATACCAGGACCGAAGGACGGCCTGGAGCCTCTCGTACCCGTCTCTGGGGGTAGAAGATTTGATGACTGGAGGATTCATTCCGGTCTAGTCTTCCATTCTGATTGCGCTCGTTACCAGCTTGATCCCAAGGATCAATGTCTTAAAGAGGAGGACGTCGTAGGCTGTAATTCCTCTTACCTTGGATTTGATACTTGTAAATATTTTTTATTGTTTTATTTACGTCGTAATATAATGCCTCTCCTTCGTAGTTTGTAGATCTAACACCCGAACAAGAAGCTGAGATGGCCTCCCAGGACGTCGTTGATCCCAAGGAGTTGATCAAGAATAAGAGACGGGCAGCCAAGGCCTCGGCTGTCGGCCAGAGGAAACACGAGGCCACCCGTCGTCAATTGCTCTTATCCACCAAGGGGGATGTCGTCGGCCCCTTCAAGGCGACAGGCGAGGTCGTTAATGTGGAGGCTTCAGGGAGCCAAGAGAGACCATTAACTGAGGGGCATAGCCCCCTGATTGCAACTGTTGAAACCAAGGAGAGGCAAACCGATCCTTCTACTGCCGAGGAGACGGACCTTGTCACCCGATCTTCGGGCCAGAAAAGGCCACATTCTGGTGCTGCCGAGGATGAACCTACTGCTAAGAGGCCGATGATGCTTCCTCTTCTCAACCGCTCACTCCTCATACCGCTAAGACTTATTCTGAGGAAGAGCGGGTAGCTCGGCAGCTCATTGCCTCGGTCCCAACTATTAAAGGTCTCAATGTACTAGCCAGGGAAGGCACCCACATCAGGCTGGGCCGAACAGTTATCCACAGGGTTATGGACGAGGAACTTCTTCAGAACCTGCTCCAGAACAAGCCGAGCAAGGAAAATATGGCCAACATGAAAGGCCTATTGGTCTCCGAGGTGATGATATTGTCTTTTACTTCTTGTACTTTATACTTGTAGTATTGCTGATGGTTTTTTTTTATGTTGCAGCTTGCCACCATGGCCGCCTATGAGAACATTCAAAATAAGGTCGTGAACGAGCAGATAGCTAAGCTCAAGGCCAGGCTGGTGAGGGGAGAGGTCGAGATGGCGGCAGCTGCTGAGTTGCTGAAGGCCAGGGATGCTGAACTGGAGATTGAGAGGTTGGCCAAGGCAAAGGCCAAGGAAGAGAAGAAGATGGCCGAGGAAGCCCTCAGGCTGCAAAACGCTGAGATTGCTGAGCTGAAAAGGCTCAAAGTCGAGATCACGCAGAGAGCTGAGGGGGCTGAGGCTAAATGCCTAGAGCTGGAGACCGTCATTCCCTCCAAGGAAGAGGAGGCTATTGCTCGTTTCAAGAATAGCTCGGCCTTCAAAGATGTTGTCAATGATAAAATAGCCACTATGTTCTAGGATGGCTATTTACACTTGGCCCGTCGACTTATGGTGGACACCTCCCATGGTCTTGACTTGAATGCCATTGCTCGGCTTGTATGTCAGGACGGGTACGATGAAGCAGCTAGGGCTCTTCACTACCTCGTTCCTTATTCTGAATATAACTTGGACGTGATAGTCCAGATGGATGCTCGAGCAGGACAGGAAGCTTGGGTTCCTCTGTCCGTCGATCCTGATAATCTCAACGCTTTGATCGAAAGGATCGAGGACGAGATGAATGTGGAGGAAGAGGGGACTGCTGCTGAGGAGCCTGTCAATGAGGAAGCTCGAATTGATGCTCAAACTCATGAAGTCACCATCACCACTACCCTTGATGCCGAGCTGAATGCTGGTGCCGACGAACAGGATTTCTTCGGGGAAATACCTAAGAAGGAGAAGCCTTAGAATTTTTACATTATTTTGGTGTAATAGGCTAGGGCCTTTTGTAATCTCTCATTTGAATATTAATGATAGTTGTTATCTTTCAATGCACATCGTCTTTGGCTTCATACTTCGATATATGAATTGTTGGAATGCTTGTTTGTGGTTTTTGCACAAGTACAAACTTGACTTTAGGGGAGCCGAGGAAGGGTTCCTCGTCCTTTACTTTTTATATAAGACGAGGAGGCTAGCTCGGTTTTATGAGTTGTGGCATTTTTTCCTGTCGAAGTCATTAGGCCGAGGGAGGTTCCTCGTCCTGACTGTTAGATCTTTCTTTTTTTTTCGTCTCCTTATGCCGAGGAAAGATGACTCGTACATAGGTTTTAGACGTGGAATGCCAGTAGTCGTTTTAGGCCGAGGTGTTTCCTTGTCTAGACATGAGGCAAGTCATTAGGCCGAGGAAGGTTCCTCGGTCTTAACTACTGGATTTTTCTTCTTTTTCATCTCTCTATGCCGAGGAAGATAACTCGTACATAGGTTTCAGATGGTCTTGCCTGTAGTCGTTGAGCCGAGGTGATTCCCCGTCAAGACGTGAGGCTTCCTTCTTTTTCATCTCCTTATGCCGAGGAAGGTGACTCGTACATAGGTTTTAGATGTTGGCCAGTTAGTCGTTTATGCCGAGGTGAGCTAGATGTTTGGCTTGTTTCGTTGAAGGCCGAGGAGAGGCTCCTCGTCTTCCAGTGTTGCCATTGTAGTAGGTAGTTGCTTTGCATGTTGAAGAAGTAAATTCCATAACTGAGCTTTATTACATCAAACTGCTATCCAACCATGCTAGAAAAATAAAAGACTAATTAAAGGATAATCTATTATATAAAATAAACTAACACTAATGATAGTATTTCTGAAGGTTGTCAGAATGCCATGGATGCTTGAGCTCTTTCCCCTCATTAGTTTTTAATATGTAAGTCTCTTCTCGAATGACTTGCATCATAATGTAGGGACCTTCCCAATTAGGGGAGAGCTTGTTTTGTTCAGCCTTCCGACCAGTAGCTTCAATTTTTCTAAGTACCCAATCGCCCACTTGGAACTCTTCTGTTAACCCTTTTGTCATGGTATGCCTTGGTCCTTTGCTTGTAATTCACAATTCTCATCAGCGCGGCTAGTCGTTTTTCATCTATCAGGTCTAGGTCTAGGAGCCTATTAACCTTATTGACTTGCTCATCATATTTGGAATTTCTCACAGTAGGAATAGCCATTTCAGCCGGTGTCATAGCCTCAGAACCGAAGGTTAATGCAAATGGGGTTTCCCCGGTTGGCCCCCGGGTGGTTATGCGAACAACCTATAAGGCTAGGGGAAGTTCATCCAACCATCTACCCTCTCTTCCTTCCAGGTTCTTGGTAAGGGCTGTAAGTACCAACTTATTGGCTGCCTCCGCTTGTCCATTGCCTTGAGGTCTGCTTACAGATGACTTGGCGTGGCGAACTCCTACTCTGTTCAACTCTGATATAAATGCCGTATAGAATTGAAGACCATGATCTGAGATGATGTGGTGTGGAACCCCAAAACGACACCAGATGTGGTCATGGACAAAGTTGATTGCATTCTCCTCAGTTATCTTGGCCAATGCTTTCACTTCAATTCACTTTGAAAAGAGGTCGATTGCTACTATAACATACTTGCAATTGCCTCGGACGGGAGGGAAGGGTTCGATGATGTCGATCCCCCACATATGAAATGGCCATGTAGGTATTACAATAGTTTGCTCCACTGCTGGGAGTCTATGAATGTCAGAGTATCTCTGGCACTTGCCACATTTTCTAACATAGGCTTGCGCATCCTCCCTCAGGTTTGGCCAATAGTAACCTAGGAGGATGATCTTGTCAGCTAAGGTTCTAGCCCCCGGGTGTCCGCCACAAATGCCCTCGTGTACTTCAGCCAAGAGATTCTCGATTTCCTTAGGATAGACACACCTCAACAGGGGCTTAGTGAATGATCGTCTGTAGAGGACTCCATTCATCACAACGAACCTTGGTGATCTCTTCTTGATAAGTTTAGCTTGCGTTTCATCTTCTGGGAGTTGGCTCTTCTCGATGTAGTCTATGTAATCATTGATCCAGCATCTCTCCTCTTCATCTAGGAGTATGACTTGTAGCCTCTCATAGGCGGGGTTCTTCAGCAAAAACTATGTATGGATTGGATTTAGACTTAGTCACATCCATAGTCGCTAGTTTAGATAGAACTTCCGCAATTTGGTTGTCTTCTCTGCCTATCTGACTGATCTCAAAAAATTCCAGCCTCTTCGTCATGTCTAGGACCAGGTCTCTATATTTGGTAAGTACGGGATTTTGGGTGTTATACTCTCCCTTTACTTGTTTGACAACAAGTTGGGAGTCACATAAAGCCGCTACTTTAGTTGCTCCATAGAAGGAAGCCAACTCAATACCAAATATCAGAGCCTCGTATTCAGCTTGGTTGTTGGAGGCAGGGAACTTGAATCTGATAATGTCTTGGATGGTATGCTCTCCTTTGGAACTTGTAAGTACCACTCCAGCTCCGCTTCTCTCCTTTGTGGCTGATCCATCAGTATATAGGACCCAACAGTTGGATGGGAGTTCTATGGGGGACTCTTCTTCCTCCGGTGTGTTATGCTTACGGGAGGTGGGGACGTGTTCACCCATGAAGGCAATCTCAACCATGAAGTCAACTAGAGGTTGTGCTAGGAGGGTCTTCCTTGGTTGGTAAGTGATATCAAACTTTGTAAGAGCGATAGACCAATTGAGGAGACGTCCGGAGCCATCCAACTTGTGTAAGATCTTCTTCAATGGTTCATTGGTATACACGGTGATGGGATGTGCAGAAAAATAGGCACGTAGTTTCCTTGATGCAATCACTAGTGCGTACGCTATCTTTTCCACATTAAAGTATATGCTTTCCACATCTGACAATTCCTTAGAGACATAGTAGACTGGTTTCTGAGTTCCTTCATCATTTCGTACAAGAACAGCTGCAACTGCATGATCTGTGGCGACTAGGAAGACATAAAGCATCTCGCTAGTGATCGGACTGCTTAACAAGGGAGGGGAACCCAAGTACTCCTTCAACTGGAGGAATGCTTCAGTACATTCGGGAGTCCAGGAGAAGCTCTTAGCCCCCTTCAAGAACTTGAATAAAGGCATTGATTTTTCGGCGGATTGGGCAATGAATCTCCCAAGAGCCGCTATTCTTCCATTCAATCTCTGAACCTCCTTGATGTTGGTAGGTTCCTTCATGTCAATAAGTGCCTTGATTTTTTTAGGGTTTGCCTCTATTCCCCTTTGAGATACCATGAAGCCTAGGAACTTTCCAGCTGTCACCCCGAACACACACTTACTTGGATTTAGCTTCATGTTGTTGGCTCGGAGATTGTTATGGTTTCCTCCAGGTCAGGGGCGTAAGTGCCCTCCTTGGTCTTTATGACCATGTCATCAATGTAGGCCTCCATGTTATGACCTATTTGTTCTCCAATCACTTCATTCTCCATGCGTTGGTACGTAGCACCCGCATTTTGAAGCCCAAAGGGCATCATGACTTAACAATAATTTCCCCCCGATGTTTGGAAGGATGTCTTCTCAATGTCCTCTTTGGCCATTTTTATCTGATGATAGCCTGAATAGGCATCTAGGAAACTGAGAGTTCGGTGTCCAGCTATGGAATCTACCAATTTTTCAATTCTGGAAAGAGGGTAACTGTCCTTTGGGCAGCCCTTGTTGAGATCGGTGAAGTCAATGCACATTCGCCACTTTCCATTTTGCTTTTTAACCATCACCACGTTGGCCAACCAAACGGGGTACTTTACTTTTCGTATGATTCTGGCGCTAAGTAACTTTTGCACCTCTTTTTTGATAGCTTCCTCCTTGTCTTTTGCAAAGATCCTCCTAGTCTGCGCGATAGTTTTAACAGACGGATCAACATCCAGGCGATGGAGGGCCACCTCTTCATTAATCCCCCTCATATCTTTAACTCTCCAAGCGAAGACATCTAGACTGTTTTTCAATAGGGAGATGATTATTTCCTTTTCTTCCGGGGATAGCTGGCCCCCAAGTTTGATTTTTTGCTCGGGGTAGTCAGGATTGATGCCTACCTCTTCCAATTCATCTACGGGCTCCATTTCTGGACCATATCGAAATTCCAAGGATTCAATGATGATTTCTCTAAGTCTTCTACCCTCATTGCCATTTATGTCGAGGCCCTCTTCTTCCATCAGTTCGTCAACGTCGGGCAGATCGACAATCCTCAAGTCAGGGTTGGCCCCCGAGTTCTGGCCGCTGACGAGAACAGGATCTGTCTCTGGGACGGACGTAACTATATCATGGTCATCAGCAATTTCTAGGACCACGGGTTCCTCTTCTAGTACTTCACAGATAAATCTCATTCTAGAGCTGGTATGGGTTGTTTTCAGAGACTTAGAGATTTTTATGTTGTCTTTCGTAGTATCTATCTCCACCCTTTGAGATGCTTTTCGGCTCTTCACGACATGCTCCAAGAAGTCCTTGGCGGTCGGCCTCACGCATCCAATTCCAGTACGAGTAGGAAATTTGACTCGTTGGTGAGGAAGGGAGGCGACCAACCCAAGTTTCGCTTGACTTGGAATGCCCAGGATAGCATGGTAGTCACTAGTTAAGTCCATGACTACGAAAGTGATTGTAGCCACGGTTCGGAAGGGCTGTTCACCAACTTCTAGCTGTAGATCAACAGTTCCCTTTGCATCGACTTTGTGGCTGGTGAAACCTTCTAGCCTTCCATGGTAAGGTTCTAGGATGGTATCTTTCAATCCCATCATCTGGAAGGCGGAATAGTACAAAATATCTCGAGAGGCCCCTGTGCCCCTGTGTCAACGAGGAGTCTCTCAGATTCACAGTTATCGATTCTACCCTTTATCACCAAAGGTTGTTCACGGGCTGCACGGCTTCCAGCCAATTCATTGGGAGAGAAAATGATTACTTCTTCAGCCTTGTGCATCCAGGCAGGAACATGGTATACTTAACTTAGCTCATGAATTTGATCTCTGAGCTTTCTGGTAGAGACTGTCTCTTCCCTAATCACATGCAATTTGGCCCTTGGAGGCCTCTGCTCCATAACCTCGCTCTTATCATCATCTTCACTCTCGTCCTCCTTCTGTTTTTGCTTGCCATATTTCTTCATGACATACGGTCGAGTTTGCCTTCGTTAACCCATCTCTGGATCATTCGCTTGAGGGCAATGCACCTCTCGGTGGTGTAACCATGGTCCTTGTGGAAGTCATAGTATTTGGAAGGGTCACGAGGGAACTTTGGTTTATCATTCAGTAGACAAGGAGGTGGTAGGTTCACCAATTGCATTATTTCAGTGATGGGTTTGGTAAGAGGGGTAAAAATTTCAGCCTTTTCAGAACCCCTTATTCTATTCTTCCCCTTGAATCCGTTTCCATTTCCATTTCCATTGGAAGCATGGCGAGTCCCAGCTGCTTCCGGTTCCGTCTTGTCAGACCTCTTCTTGCTTTTCTCCTCCGCCATAGCAATTGCGTAAGCCACGTTGTATAAGTCAGCCTTGGACTTTGCCTCTCGGGCGGAGAGTTCATAGATGAGTGGTCCGGATTTCAATCCTAAATTGAAACAAACAATCACCTCTATGTTAGTGAGGCTTTCTTCTACCTGATCTGCCATGGTTCAGAATCTATTATAGTAGTTCAAAGTGGTCTCATTTTTCCCTTGCTCGATGTTGGCAAGGTCGGTTAACCTCTTCTTCCTCCTTCCTGCCATGGCAAAGTGATCTAGGAACATCCTCCTTATGCCCCTCCAACTATCGATGTATCCCTTTTTAAGCTCACGGAACCAGGTCAGGACTGTTCCGGAGAAGGTGCTCGCGAAGGCTTTACAGAGAACGTCATCGGCCTTAGTGAGGAGGGCCATAGTAGACTCGAAACTTTGCACATGGTCCCGTACGTCAGTGATTCCATCATATTTTTCAAAACTTGGGACCTTGAAGGCAGGATTAGGTGGTACTTCATTTATTCTCGAAGAGAAGGGACGGGTGGCACAGGTGTTATCATCTTCTTCGTCCTTCTTCCCCATCTCCATATCATCAATTCTCTTATTAAGAGTTGCAATTCTTTAGCATCAATCCCCTTCTCAGTGCTGGAATGAGTGTTTCGGTGGAAACTCCGGTGGGAGCTACGATGGGACCTTTTGCTTGGGTGACCATTCACCCTACTGTGTTCCTCGTCATCTCGGTGGTTCTCCCCTCGTCTAGAGGGTGTTTTATCTTTCCTCATTTCTCCCTCATAGCCTCCGAGAACCATTCTATACGCTTGAGGACTCCTCGACCTTGCAAAATGTCGTGGATGAGGTGAATCACGCCGAGGATGACAGCTAGAACGTGATGATATGTTAAGGCGAGGAGGGGATAAATGCCTAGCCAAACTGAGCCTCGCTCGCAAGTCGGCTGAGTTTACCTCCTGCTCCTTTGAATTCAGGTGGCTTCTGAGGTCTACCACAGTCTTCTCATTCTCATGATTGTTAGGCCGAGGACGAGGAGCATCTCGGAGGTGTTGCCTAGGTGGTACGACAGGCTCACGGGGAGGGGGATCTTGGCCACGAGGAGGACTCCTCTGGCTACCTCATCTCTCACCCTAAGTTTCCCTTCCATGAGAGTTTCCTATCCTCAAAGGCCTAATGAACTCGGCCATTGATTTTTATGGATCCAATTGTAATAAAGCAT
Source organism: Adenophora triphylla var. japonica (assembly GCA_022495995.1). Taxonomy (NCBI): domain Eukaryota; kingdom Viridiplantae; phylum Streptophyta; class Magnoliopsida; order Asterales; family Campanulaceae; genus Adenophora; species Adenophora triphylla. Next base: position 45,313 of record JAFEMH010007967.1, on the reverse strand, counting down.
TCTGAGTCTCGTGGATACGCTGCAATGTCTCCATTTGTTGGTGCAGGAGGGTACATCGATCAACAGGCTGGGAGTTCTCAGCTCGTCCTGTCTCTGGGTTCCTTGTCGTCTTCTTGCTTGGAGCTCGCTTCCCTCGTGGACGATGAGGACAAGGAAGGTTTGCACCTGCCCCCTAGGCAGCTGGTTGATTCCGAGATGATCGGAGAGTCATGCTGAGGGGAGGTGGTCCCTCGATCTGAGGCGGAGGAGGAAGTACGTCGGTGTTGGGAGGGATCTCGTCCGTGTGAGTTCGCTCCTCATTCGTAATACTTTCCAAATTTCCGTCCTCCATTGGAATTCAAGAATTAGGGTGCAAATTGAATTTCTTATCACAGATCCATACAAAATTGCAAACGACCCAAAATTCCCATGGAACAAACTTTCCAATCATCGGATTCTGGCAAAACAACAATTCCGGCCAAAATAACAATTTTCCGACCAAAATTAGAACTTTTCCAGTCAAATGATTTTTTCAAGAGAAAGTAATTCTCAGGCGAAAATCGCAGAATCTGGCCAACAAACAGAACAGATTTCACAGGAAAGCAATTTCCAGGCAAAGCTTGCGATTTTCGGCCAAAATAAGAAACTTCCGGCCGAAAATAAAGCTTCAGGTGAGTGAATTTCAGGCTTTTTCAATGGGTGATTGAATCGATTCCCGGTAATGGAACCAAACTGATGCTGCCAAAAAGATCGAATCAGCTCAAATCCAGCGATCGGTTGTACTCCGGTGATTGAATAGCCTGAAAAAGAGACAAGAAACGTAAACTAAGCTGGGGCTTCTCCGGCGAAGGCCCTTCGGCGTGAGAGTAAGTATACGCTTAGAGAGAGAATATTCAATTTGACAGAGTTTAGGGTCAAAAAGATAGCGTATCCAATAATCTGATATATGGCTTGTATTTATATGTATAAATATATAGAATCCATCTTGAACTTGGACTGTAAAGAGATAAGATATAAATCATAGGAGGATTATATTTGTTGTGGAGTCCTTAGTTGACTTGAATTGATATAGGAGGTGGTTACAATCCTAGAGAGATTGTAACTGCTTTAGTATCCTTGTTTGATTAGGATTGTACAAACTCTGCACGATAGCCGAGATGCTCCCTTCCTCGTCATATATGGCCATCTCGGCCTACTATGAGCTGGGGAAGGGTTGAGAGATAACTAAGAGCCAGTCGTGATGACGTCGTAGCCGAGGAAGCCTCTTCGTCCTCAAGGGAGATCATCTCGGCCTTGGGGGGAGTTTCCTTGGCACTTGAGTTGGGCTTTGGTCATGTCGCATGTTTGGGCCTTGGCGCTGCCTTAGGGAATGACGAGATAGAGAGACGAGGAAGCCCAGGTCTTCCCTCGTAACTGAGACTTGATGGATTATGTTTAGGGCCCAATCCACTTGAGCCTTGCCCGGACAAGCCCATGTTCGTAGCTCGGTTTATACTGTTCATATACCTTATTTTGTATGTCGATCGAATATCGAGAAACAGCTGCGTAACCTTGGTCTTCTCCAATTTCATTGGCCTTCTTCAACGATGATAGGCGAAATCTCAAATAGAATGATCTTTTGAGGGAGTTTATGAGTGAACTTTATTATTCAGTGTGACAGACTTTAATTTGCTTGGAAAAAAGGGATTTGATGTGGGCAGAGCATTTACAAAGAATGTGTATGGGAGTTGTGTGAGTAGATTTTTGCCTTGAAAAAATTGTGTGTTTGAGTGTAAGTACCCAAATCTGGCTCATGCCTTCCGGTTAAGTTTTCCGGCAATTTCCCGAACTTTTCTAAAGTTCAGGGGCAATTCTGGAACTTTTCCAAACCTTCCAAGGGGGAAGGACCTGCTATGAATTAAAATTCCAAGCAGTCCCTCGCTGGAAAGGTGTTTCTAGGCGCCACCTTGCATGGATCTAGAAGCAGGCTGAGTCACCAATGGATAACGCCGCAGGGCATCTTTTGCCAGAGGTTAATGCCGCACGGCTTCATTAGGAAGCACAAATCAGCCTATAAATAGAGGGCTCCTCTACCCATTTTAAAAAAGAGGGATTTCAAGCACTGTTACTCTGCCAAATTGAATACTCGAAATACAGAAACCAAAAACTCCCAAAAATCACCTCCCTCCTCCATAAAATCGATTCAAAACCACTCCTATATTAGGAAAACTCCCAAGGGAGATAGAGAAAACCACCATTGGTAATCTCTCCTTCCTTTCTCCTTGAAATATATTCATTATATTGTTATATTGTTTACTTGCTATTTGCTTTGCTATTTCTTATCATTAAATGTGATATATTGTCATAAAAATCCAATCTTTATCATGTAGATATCATTTCCCCCCTTTTCCCTAACACAAATGATTCATGGTGAATCCATCCCAAGGATGAACAAGGGTCCGCAAGTGGCTTGTTCTAGGGAGGATTCATCACATGATGATGTGAAATATCTCCCTTTTACTACATAAGAATGTCATCTTTACTATTATAATGTCATCCCCTTCCCTTGACCTTGCTTCCAAGGATTGTCCACCTTATAAGGTTCTTAAAGGACATAGGAAAGCCTCAAAGGTCTTCCCTTTATGTTCATAGTCTTAGTTCTCATAGTGTTCATTACACTTATTTTCATAAAAATGCAATCTTTACTTTTCAAAGTCATCCCCCCATGTCCCTTTAGGTTGGATCACTCTCCAAGGATTGTCTAGTGGCCTTCTTAAGGCACGAAATACATAGGATGAGTATAAAGATCCAATCTTTATACCCCTCCCCTTAGTCCCTTTGATACTTGAAGCATCCCGTGGGGTGGATCGGTGTAAAGGTCTCATCTTTACATCATTTCCTCCACTAAAAATGCCATGATCGAAGCCCCTTTAGAAGCGGACGAACCTTGGCCCCTACATCTCCGATCATCACTTGAGACGAGAATAAATGTCCCTACTAAGCTCAAATCGTCTCAAGATGTAGGATTGATGGGCAAAGTCTCTTCCTTTCTAAAGAGTCTCATTCTTGGACTATAAAGGGTGTCCCTCTCTCTCGATCACATAAAGATCTTGTCCCAAAGAACGTTGGTTTAAAACACACCAAGGCTCTCAAGCCTAATATGGTTGATTATCTCAACGGGAGGGTGAAAAAGGTCATTTAATGATGATCATAAGTCCAAGATGAGCACGGGATCAAAATCTCGAACACATCAAATCCAAAGAATCCCGAGCGATAACCAACTCATATGGTTTATACGTCCGAAAGATAACTTGGCACATTCCCCCTCCCCCCATTTTCAAATCACATCCCACACACGAGCACACAAAACAAGCACAAAAATTGGATTTAGGGAGAATTGCATTTGGCAAGGCTTCTTGGGTGAACGCCAAACGTTTTTCTCAAGGAGTAACTTAACCTCCGAACCCTATTCCTTTTTTTTCAAAGTTTTGAGAAAATCAAAATGGCGTGGCGACTCCATTTTTCAATAAACCGGATGTCTTCAAACTGAGGTGAAGCGGTAACCCTATAATAAAAACAGGGTTCACATCCGCGATTTGGTCCCACATTCACACTGAACGAAATATTGTGTATTCATTGTGTATTCTCTAGGTGCAAAAAGACGTAGTGTGTTTTCCAAAGGGGTGAAGGGGTCTTTTTATAGTGATGGAGGGAAGAAACGGTTGGAGCGGGGAACTATTCTTGCGAATGATCGTTCTTATGTTTCCAGACTGCATCAAGGGGGAGTGGAGGTTACGTTAGGGTTTGATTAACATGCAACACTCGACCAAAAACATGATAAAATACCCCCAACCCAGTGCATGGTCGATAAGCTGGCTGGGCAGTTGGCTGGCTCGATGGTCAGCCGACTGTCTACATCTTTACACATGATTATCACGTTTCTCCATCGAGCGCTCCTCAGATGCCGGTGGGTGCACTCAAATAGTTGTGAGGTGTGGGTGTCAAGAGTCTCACTTGTAAATTTCATTTATTATACTAATAATTATTTTTTCGCTTACAATATTTTTTAATATAAATATTTATTTTTATTATTTTTTTCATTAAACTAAATGGTGAAACTTTTAAATGAGATAATATTTTTTTAATATAAAAATATTTTTTTAATTTTTTTGGCAAGCTAAATGGTGAAGCTTTCAAATGAGATGACCAAGTATGAATTAAATATGAGCTAAACTCCCACCTTTTTCAAACAAATCAAAATATGATATCATGGACTCGGCCCATTAGGGTCGTGAGCCTAGATGTTTATTGAGCTTCTTCGCTAGAATCCAACTTGGCTCTAACACAACTTGACACACAATATTGAGGACTCAGCGCATTTCTAAAATGTAATCTACTCTATAATTAATCAACAACAACAACAATAACAAAGCCTTAGTCCCAAAATAATTTGGGGTCGGCTAACATGAATCCTCATATGTTATCGTGAAAAAATAAAAAAAAAAAAAATTAAATTAAATTAAAAAAATAAAAATAAATAAAAAAATAAAAATAAAAAAGTAAAAAATAAAAAAATAAAAAATAAAAAAATCAACCCCCCACATGGATTTTTACCCTATTTAAAAAAAAATGAACTTGTAAACCATTTACCAAATAAATAAATAGCTTTTCCAATTCCAGCCTCAACTTTTAAATTTGGAATAATACTAAATAAATAGAGTTGACTAACCCCTTCATCCCTTAAACAGCCAAAAAAGAAAATCTCATCTTATTGTTAAAGATATAAGTTCAGTTATTTGTGTTTTTTTAAGAACTGTACTTCCTCCGTTTCATAATAATATGTTTCATAATAATATGATAGTTTCAAATATGTTAACTTATTTTTATTTCTATGATCCGCTCTCGAGTTTTTAAAGAAGAGAAGAGAAATGGAGGGAAAAGAAGGAGATGGGAAAGTCATGCTGCCGTCCAAAATGGTTGCACAGGAACTGAAATGACGAAATTGGATAACTCGGATTGTTCTCCTTCGATTGGTCTCCTGCACATTGTAAGTACCCAAAAATTTGGCTCATGCCTTCCGGTTAAGTTTCCCGGCAATTCCCCAAATTTTTCTAAAGTTCAGGGGCAATTCTGAAACTTTTCCAAACTGTCCAAGGGAGGAAGAACCTGCTAGGAATTAAAATTCCAGGCAGGACCTCGCTGGAATGAAGCTTCCAGCTGCCACCTTGCATGAATCTAGAAGCAGACTGAGTCATCGGTGGATAACGCCGAACGGCTTCTTTTGCAAGAGGTTAACGCCGGGCGGCTTCATTAGGAAGCACACTGCAGCCTATAAATAGAGGCCTCCTCTACCCATTTTAACGACAACAATTAAGTATTGTCACTCTGCCAAAATTACTCCACGAATTTCCAGAGAATTAAATCTCCCAAAAACCACCTCCCTCCTCCATAAAATACATCCAAAATCCTTCCTACATAGGAAAATCCCCAAGGGAGATAGAGATAACCACTGTTAGAACCTAACTTTGATCAATGTCTTAGTTAGTTGGTTTTGATAAAGGAATATATATATAGAACAGGGTTTATATCAAAAGAGGAAGACTGTCAGTCATGATCCTTTTCTCTGACAGCTATGAGTTTTATAGCTATGATTCTGTTGTATACAATGATTACAATCAATCAAAAACATGAATCATATTCTCTCTCTAAGCCATCAAAGATCATCAAAGTGCATCTCAGTCCTTATTAGAGAACATCTCTGATAGCTAAGCCTTGTATGATCTGACAGCCATGACTTCTTTCCTCTGATAGCCATCACTTTGTCTCAATCTCTGTTACCACAATCTCAACCAAAGTGGAACCTGGATCTTCACAGCTGTCAAGTTCATCATTGAAGACCAATGAAGACCAATGAAGACCACTAAAGACCTTCTAGAAGCTCTCAGTTCAAGCCACAGCTCAAGCCAGCTCATGAATACCTGCAAGTGGACAAGTGAGGCAAAGACCAGTCAAGGCTCATTAATGTAGCTACATCAGTCATATTCCAACGGCTACATTGAAGGGTATAAATAGAGGAATTCAACCTCTACACAAAATACTTTTGAAAAATACTCTTTTTCACAGTCCAAACCTCTCCCTTACACCCACACACACCTCCTGTAATTCACACACTCACTCACCAATCTTACCCTTTAAACTCTGTCCCAAACCAAACCCTCACCCCAAAACCTTTGCCTCCATAACAAAACACCCCTTAGTGTGTTAATTCACAAATTCCAAAATCCTAAGACTGTACTTTAGGTGTAGAACTAGTTTGTAATCATTCAAGACTGTACTTTGAGTGTATTATTTGCTTTGTAAAATCTTGAGACTGTACTTCAAGTTGTAAAAACACTTAAGACTGTACTTTAAGTGTATCCCTAGTTATTTGTACTAATTAGGAAGAGGAAGTTCAAGGAACTTGCCTGAATCAATCATTTGTAATTTTTGTTGATTAAAGATTATAATAAAATTGATCTCACTTGTCAAGATTGACAGGTGGGGGTGGATGTAGGAGAAGTGAACTACGAACCACTTTAAATTCTCTGTGTTATTACATTCTTGCAATCACACTCACACACTTGCATTATTTCTTTGTGTTTCTTGTCCTATCATTATTTCAAGTCTCTCTTATTCCACTGCACAATTCAAACTATTATCTGACAGCTAAGCCAAACCATAGCTGTCTGATCATCTGCATTTCAACAAAGGGCCTTTCAATTGGTATCAGAGCTTGTCTTCACATTCAAAAGTCTAACAACTTGTGAAGGATCCTCTTCAAACCCACCATGCCTCAACCAAGAAGAAATAATGAGAAAGACATCCCACACATTGATGACTGTGGATCTTTTGAGATCTATGCTTCAAAAATAAAAACATATCTTGATGCAAACAGTATATGGAATTGGTATGTTCTAGAGAATGAAGTGTCCTACCCAACTCAAATGTCTTGATGGAGGACCTAGTAAGATCAAATCACCGAAACATGGTCTAGAAGGTGAAAAGCAATTGATAAGTGCAAACTTAAAAGTCAAGAACATTCTTCAAAAGAGTGTAAATGACTCACTAGCACAAGAAATTGCTAAGGAACCAAATGCCAGAACAGCATGGGCTCTTATTCAAACTAAGTTCACTAAACACTCCAGTGTTAGGACACAAAACTTGTATAACTTGCTTAGGCAATTAGACAACTTCAAGTTCTACCCTGGAGAAAAGGTGAGTGCTGCTCAGCCAAGGTTTGAGAACCTTGTTAGATCAATTGCTGACCATGGAAAAACCTTTGAACAACAAGATCTCTGCCTCAAGATATACTCAAATCTTCCTCAAGAATATGAAAAGGTAGCATTACCTATTAGAGAAGGATCTGAATGGAGCACCATGACAGTTGAACAGTATTTTGGAAAGCTTGAAGCTTATGAATTGGAAGGTATGATAAAAATTCAATCAGTCCCTTCCATTTCACAAACCTTAGCTTTAGCGCTCAAGAAAGCGTCCACAAGCCAATCACTCACCAAGACATTGAGACCATTGTCAACAGTGCCCTTCAAAAGATAAACATCAGCTCCAAACCTGTTAGCAAACAGATTTCCCAAGAAGACATTCCAAGTCTCATTTCCATGGTCATCAGAAATGCCATGAAATTTCAAAAGAAATCTTTTGACAAAAAATTCAATCCATCCACATCTAATGCTCAACAAGACAGCTACAAAAAGACAATTGATTGCTTCAACTGTGGAAAACAAGGACATTACTCATCTGATTGTCCTGAACCAAGGAAACCTAGGGACAATCGGACGGCTAAGAAGATGACCTACTCAAAAGAGATCATTCACGAGTTCTAAGTGCAGCTGCTTCAATTGCTCCAAAAATAAACATGACAAAAACAAAGAGCAAGTCATGATAGGCGACTCATCAAAATTCGGTGATGAAGAGTATGTGTCAAGTGATGATTACGAAATTGAAGGAGAAGAAGCCATGATATGCCTTATAGGCGAAGATGAGGAAGAATCGACAATGAGGAAGAGATGGAAGCACTTGCTGCTGCTGAAGAACTAAAAGAGGTACATGATTTTAACTCTTTAAATATTGACGGTTTTAAACAATTAGTTTGCTCTCTTTTAATTCAAATCAAAAAACAAAAAACTAGCTTTGCTTCCTTTGGTCAATGAGAATCTTTCCCAATCCTCAACCATTGACACCCTCACAAAAACCATTTACGAGCTTGAGAAAGCATGCGAGGGCTAAGAGATCAATGCATCATGCTTGAAAAACAAAACATGGATCGGCAGTGAGACATCAAGTAATCATGAAAGCATCAAAAACTTCGGTAATCTTGAAAAAGAAAATGATGCCCTTAAAAAGAAAATAGATTCATGGAACATGTCAAGCAAAGCATTATCTCTTTTCACCTACACCCAAAGGCGTCCGGTGACAAAACGGGGATTGGTGCTGATGATCCTACACAAAAGGTGTACACTCCTCCCACTGGTGAAAGGGCCATTGAAAAAATGGTTCTAGAAAACCTAAGCTACGCGGCTATCAAACTCAAACCTACCTGTTCAAACCAAAGGAAAATCAAAAGAAATCTTGGGTGGTCCTAGTCAACCAAAGGAAGGACCAAGTAGAATTCAAGGAAGCAAGTATATTTGGGTTCAAAAAGGAGCCAATATACGGAAGAAGTCAAGCTGCAAGAATGTGCTAGTCGGTCGAGTCTGTCGGACGACGAGGGTCGACAGACGGCCAAGGCATGACAGACGGCCAAGGCTGACAGACAACCAAAATCTTCCAAACAACAAAGAACCCCAAGGCAACAAAGATTCTATAACAAACATAGATACACCAAACAACAAAAACCTCAATGGCAATACTCAAATGGTAGAAGCCATGCTAGTCAAAATGACTCTCCCAGATCATCCTCTTCAAATAACTTTCAGTTTCAACCCCAATACAACCATCCAAACCACTTCTTCAATCCATCCCAATCAAGCTGTCCTTACACCTTACATGATGCAAATCATGTCATATTATCATGTCCTAAACCAATTCTTCAACAAGGGACCAATGAACAAAGCTAGGGTTCCAAAGAAAAACTAATCCTTTGGACCCAAAAGAATAAAAAGGGGTACCATAAAATTTACTTTCTGTTTTGCAGGTACCCAAGAAAGGACTTTGGTATTTAGATAGTGGTTGTAGTAGACATATGACCTTCAATAAAGACTGGTTGCAACAATATTCCCCTAAAAATGGTCCAAATGTAACCTTTGGTGACAATTCCCAAGCTAAGGTCAAAGGATAAGGAAATCTTATTACAAAAGATATAATTTTTACAAATGTGTCTTATGTAGAGGGTCTCAAACACAATTTGATCGGCATAAGTCAAATGCGTGATAAGGGATATCATGTTGTTTGCACTAAGGATAAATGCACTGTTAAAGATAAAAACAATAAAGTCATCCTAACTGGATCAAGAAAAGGAAATCTCTATTGCTTAAACTTAGAGATTGTGGAAACCTCAAATGCTCACTGCCTTCTGTCTTTCAATCAATCTGATATGTCATGGCTATGGCACAAGAGATTGGCTCACCTCAATCACAAAACCATTTCCAAGCTTGCAAATTCCAATCTTGTCAGAGGTCTACCAAAGATCCCATTCAAAAAGGATAAACTTTGCAAAGCATGCCAATGTGGGAAGCAAAAGAAATCTTCATTCAAACCCAAGACTAAGTTGGACACCTCAAGACCTATTGAACTGCTTCATATGGATCTTTTTGGACCCATAAGAACTAGATCTTTAGGAGGAAAAAGATACTCCCTAGTTGTTGTTGATGATTTCACAAGATTCACTTGGATTATTCTTCTTGAATCCAAAAGTGACACCCTTAGTGTACGATAAAGCTGTTCAATAAAATTCAAAATCAAAAAGGGACATCCATCATCAAGATCAGATCTGACCATGGGAAGGAATTTGAGAACACTGGAGTAGAAGAGTATTGTGATTCCAAAGGCATTGATCACAATTTTTCAGCCCCAAGAACTTCCCAACAAAATGGTGTTCTTGAAAGGAAGAAACAGGACAATACGTGAGGCGGCAAGAACAATCTTTGTCTGAACACAATCTCCCAAAGTATTTTTGGGGTGAAGGCATTACTCTTTGCAGTGTATGCTCAAAACAAAACACTAATCAACAAGTTCCACAAGAAGACTCCATATGAATTGTGGAATAACAAAGTCCCTACCATTTCCTACTTTCACAGCTTTGGAAGTAGATGCTTCATTCACAACAATGGCAAGAACAATTTGGACAAATTTGACTCCAAAAGTGATGAAGGAATATTTCTTGGATACTCCAACACAAGCAAAGCTTATAGAGTTTACAACAAAAGAAGACTTGTTGTGGAAGAATCAATTCATGTTGACTTTGATGAAAACAATGATCAAAGTGTAGCGAGTTGTGTGATTTTGATGAAGGTTTGGGAAACCTAGATAATCTTCCTGAAGCATCTCCCATTCTTGACTCATCTATTCTCAATCATGAACAAGATTCATCAAATCTTCCATACATGGTTCCAAGAAACTCATCTGACAGCCATCCTGTGCCAGACAGCCATGAACCATCTCACTCTCATCAACAATCAATCCAGCCAACCAAGTCAACAGCAATCTCTCCCACTCGACCCAATGATGAGGAAGAAAATATTCAAATAAATGGTCATTCCTTGGTGACCCTCCTCAAAATTTTCCCTTAGGCGACGGCCAACCCTTAGGCGACGGCCATCCCTATTCCTCATATAATCCATCTTCTAGCCACCTTCCATCTCCATCCAATAAACCTCTTTCTCCTCCCAAAACCAATGATGAAACCACCATTACCCACATCATTCCACCCAATAAAGATCTTTACATCAGCCTTCAAATTGATAAAACCCCAGTTCCAGACAACATCCCTTTTCTCATGAGTGCATTCATATCCCAAGTGGAACCAAAGAAAATAAATGAAGCACTCCAAGATGCTGACTGGATTGAAGCCATGGAAGAAGAACTAGAGCAGTTTGAAAGAAACAAAGTGTGGCAACTTGTTCCTAAACCAAGAAACCAAACTGTCATTGGAACAAGATGGGTTTTCAGAAATAAGATGAATGAAGAAGGTGTTGTGATAAGAAACAAAGCTAGATTGGTTGCTCAAGGATACAAACAAGAAGAAGGTATTGACTATGATGAGACTTTTGCACCTGTTGCAAGACTTGAAGCTATTAGGCTATTCCTTGCCTATGCTTCATTCAAAAAGATGAAAGTATTCCAAATGGATGTCAAAAGTGCCTTTCTAAATGGAGTATTAAATGAAAAGGTGTTTATATCTCAACCCCCTGGTTTTGAGCACCCAAAGTTCCCTGATCATGTGTACAAATTGGACAAAGCATTGTATGGGCTTAAACAAGCACCAAGAGCTTGGTATGATACTCTATCTAGATATCTCCTTGGCAAAGGATTTACCAAGGGCCATATTGATAACACTTTGTTTATCAAGAAATATGGAAATGATCAGTTGCTAATCCAAGTCTATGTTGATGACATCATTTTTGGTTCATCAAATGAAGAATTATGCACTGAATTTGGAGATATTATGAAAGACCAGTTTGAAATGAGTATGATTGGTGAGCTTACTTTCTTCTTGGGTCTTCAAGTCAAGCAAATGAAGGAAGGAATCTTCATTAACCAAGCTAAATACACAAGGGATATGATCAAGAAGTTTGACATGCAAACTGCTTCCCCTGCCAAAACACCCTTGTCAACCACAACCAAACTCCATGCTGATCTAGATGGTCAAAGTGTAAATCCAACACTTTACAGAAGCTACATTGGATCTCTTCTTTATGTAACAGCTTCAAGACCTGACATTATGTTTAGTGTATGTCTTTGTGCTAGATTTCAAGCTAATCCCAAGGAATCTCATCTCTCTGCTGTCAAGAGAATTCTAAGATATCTCAAAGGAACCCCTGATTTTGGCTTGTGGTATCCCACTGAATCCCCATTCTCTCTAATTGGATTCACCGATTCGACTATCTTTGGATGTAATCTAGATAGAAAATCCACAAGTGGTGGATGCCAGTTTATTGGCTCAAGCCTCCTTTCATGGTCAAGCAAAAAGCAAACCTCGGTAGCCACCTCAGCGGTAGAAATTTGAGTATATTGCTTTGCAGGCTTGTGTTGTTCACAAATTCTCTATCTTAAAAGTCAACTTCAAGACTTTGGAATTGAATTATCCAACATTCCCATCTTCTGTGACAACTCAAGTACTATTGCCATGACAGAAAACCCTGTCCAACACTCAAAAACAAAGCATATTGAGGTCAGACACCATTTCATCAGGGATCATGTTGAAAAAGGGAATATCAACCTTGCAAAAGTTTGCACTGATGATAATGTCTCTGATATTCTCACAAAAGCCATGGATGAAAAGAGATTTGAGACACTAAGAGCCATGCTTGGTATGATAAATTTGCCAAAATAAAAAAAAAAGTTTTTTTTTCTTCATAAATAAAAAGAGGCTTACATACTGGGTAATGCTGTCACAATGTTGCCTGACAGCTATTCCCTCATAAACATTCCTGATAGCCATCCTCTGATAGCTATCTCTCCAAAACCCATGAAAATCAAAAACAACAACAAAAACATACAAAAAACCCATAAAATCCTTCTCTCTCATCTTCATTCACCCAACAAAAACTTCCTCCAAACCATACAATCTTCAAAACCTACTCTCCTCTTCAAATCTTCATCTTAGCTGTCAGACATTCTTTGGAAATGTCACAGTCTCCCCAGACCCTCCTCCATAATTTCCAACTTGCAGTCTCATCCTCTACTCTCAAATTCAAGAAGCAAGGTGGAAGGATGAACAACTTCAGATTCATGAGTGGAATTCTTGAAGTTCTAATTCCAAAGCTCAAACCTGCTCTATCCAAGAAGTGGCTGAAGACTGTGAAGCTATCTGAGACAAGGTGTTTCAATGAAAGAACTTTTTCATTGAAACAAAAGAAAGGAATTGTTATGAAATCTGGAGATATGAGCATGAAAAGTTTCAAAGAAGCTCATGAAAAGCTGGAAGAGGAAACAAGGAAGAAGATTGAACACTGGAAGGAGTTGATAGCATTGGCTACAAGTAGGAGAATAAAAAGAGGAGTGAAGACCAATGTCAAGAAAACTGGAGTGTTAAAGAAGACTATGGTATCTCCTAGCAAGAAAGGCAAAAGCAGGGATGATCTGGTAGCTGACAGTGAAGGAACCATATCTGACAGCCATGCTAAGGATGTTGAAGAAAGAGGTTTCGTTGATAGCCATAGAGATGACAACATGGAACAAACTCATGCTGGTGATGATGATGTAGATCCTCAAGAACTCCAGGCAGCTATCAAATTGTCAAATACACAGCTTAAAGGAAAGGCACCTCTGACAGCTATCCCTTCCAAGCAGACAGTCACCAGAACCAAGGTAAAATCCTCCTTATCCATTCCTTCTAAAACTTTGCCAAAGAAAAGAAAACTAGAAAAGAAAGCCCCCAAAGCCAAGAAAACCAAAATAACTACCCCTTCCATTTCCCCAAAATCCACTTCTGTTAGTCCAAGAGTGGACAAGTCATCCACACCCGGCTCGGGTCATCGATCGGCCATTGAAGCCATTCTTAACCTCAAAGAACCATCACAGAAACAACCTTTAAGGGGGAACATTGATGAGAATATCCCCTCTACCCATCCTCAACAGTTAGCCAAAATCCTGAAAGCAATTGATGCTATTGAATTGGATGGAAACCCTGACACCGAAAATTTGTTCTTTTGTATCTTGATGATATTCTAAGTGAGGAAGAATCAGTAATGGCCCTAGATGAACTCAGACTTAGGTTAATGAAGAAAAGAAGTGGACCAGGAGAGTCATCTAGTAACCCCAAGGTGACAGCTATGGATGTAGATAGCCATTCCTTCCCTTCCATTCCTGAGACCGAGCACGTAAATGAACCCGCCTCAACCTGTTGAAATTGAAAGGGGAATCTTGATAATACTACTAAGGTCATTCAAAATCTCAAGAAGGTTGGAGTTGAGATTAATCCCATACATGTCTCAAAAGGAGAATCAATTGTGAATGCTTGCAAAGGCCTTGTGTTTGATGGAATTCAAGAAAATGAGGAAGCTATGAAAGCTATCCTTGAGAAAAGGTTGGCCAAAAGTGAAGTCAGGCGGCCTTAAACCTCCTTAAATCTCAATTCGGTTCAATTCTCTCAATCAAAGTCTTGGCCAAACCTCCGAGTCAATCCCAACCGTTTCAACCCAAGCCTCTGCACCTTCCAAGCCAACTTCTCCAATCCTGAAAATGAACCTTTTGAAGCCTCTCCTCATAGTCCAATTCTTGCTGGACAAGGTCAAGATTTGTCTGATAGTGATCCAATTCTTTCCAGTCATGACAGCCATCCAAGCACTTCCATTCCTCCCTCTCAAAATCAATCCTTTCTTCCCAAGAAAGAACCCTGGATGCTTAGCTGTGGCATTGATTTCTCTATTTCTTCCATCAAGACACAAGAAAAGGGTTAGCCCATGTGTCTCATTTTCGAAATTGCAAATCCCTTTACCTATCCAAAATCATGGGAACTTGTCAAGAAATGGGATGATTGTAGTGGCAAGAAACCTTGCAGGGTTAGTTTTCTTTGCCTATGAAAAATGGCAAGTGTCAAGAACCTCATCAACCTCCAACTTTGTTCACCAAATCCCATCATTCCCAAAGTTCATCACTCCCAATACTCTTCATGATTGGGAAGTTCTTTTCAGCCAACTCATATCTCCATCACTCAATTCATGCCTGTATATGCCAAAGGGTCTAGTCTTCACCTCTGCATTGACCTTGCAAAATCATTTTTCCTTTCTCTGTTTGAACAAAAGTATGCCCTCATGCTTTTGATAAGCAAAATGGTCAACATCTTTCCCCCAACCCTTAATCCAGGAATTGAGCCCTACCTTTCTCCCTTCTTCACTGTTGATCCCATGAACTTCACCTCTCCCAATGAAAACTCTCACTTCATGAACTTGGTCTCTATTCCCGAGATCAAAGAATTCAGAGAGTCCATGGCCGATCAAAGCAGAACCAAAGCTGTTATTGATCTTTCCTCGGACTACGACAGTGATGATGATGATGCTCCTTCAAGTCCGAGCATCAAGGCTCTCCAATAATAATTCCATCTCCTACTTTTACCAACCCTCCTCAGCAATCCACTCATTCATTTCCTAAAGCTCAAGTCTCAGTTCAATCACAACCAGATCAATCCATTGGGCCCATGAAAAACAAGAGAACAAGAAACAAAAAGAAGCATTTGTGGGGCACAATGAGAATCAGAAATGATCAGATGCCCCTTACAAGAGCTCAACTGAAATCAAAGGAAGATAAGTTCTTCAAGTATGATGAGAGGATGTCATGGGAATGGAACAATGAGTTCTACTACAGAGGAGTGGAGCCAGATATGAGAAAAGAACTAGAGGAAGAAAGAAATCTGATTATTTCAGCCAGGCAAGAAAGAGAGGAGTTCTATGATCAACTGGCTGATGATTGAAGTGTAGTTTTATGAAACAATTTTGGTTTGTTAAAACAATTTATTTTGATTGGCTCAGTTTTTATGAATGTAATCTGTGAACCTTTTCTTGAGATTAAATTCATGTATTTCAATCTCATTCTGGTTATTTGTGCTTGCTATGAATCCTTGTATTATTTCATCTATTATTATTTCTCTTATCAAATGTGAAAACATGTTCTAAAATAGATCTTCCTTTACCAAAAAGGGGGAAATTGTTAGGACCTAACTTTGATCAATGTCTTAGTTAGTTTGTTTTGATAAAGGAATATATATATAGAACAGGGTTTATATCAAAAGAGGAAGACATCGGTCATGATCCTTTTCTCTCGACGGCTATGAGTTTTATAGCTATGATTACATTGTATACAATGATTACAATCAATCAAAAACATGAATCATATTCTCTCTCTAAGCCATCAAAGATCATCAAAGTGCATCTCGGTCCTTATTAGAGAACATCTCGATAGCTAAGCCTTGTATGATCTCGACAAACCATGACTTCTTTCCTCGATAGCCATCACTTTGTCTCAATCTCTGTTACCACAATCTCAACCAAAGTGGAACACGGATCTTCACAGCTGTCAAGTTCATCATTGAAGACCAATGAAGACCAATGAAGACCAGAAGACCTTCTATAAGCTCTCGGTTCAAGCCACGGCTCAAGCCGGCTCATGAATACTGCAAGTGGACAAGTGAGGCAAAGACCAGTCAAGGCTCATTAATGTAGCTACAACAGTCATATTCCAACGGCTACATTGAAGGGTATAAATAGAGGAATTCATCCTCTACACAAAATACTTTTGAAAAATACTCTTTTTCACAGTCCAAACCTCTCCCTTACACCCACACACACCTCCTGTAATTCACACACTCACTCACCAATCCTTACCCTTTAAACTCTGTCCCAAACCAAACCCTCACCCCAAAACCTTTGCCTCCACAACAAAACACCCCTTAGTGTGTTAATTCACAAATTCCAAAATCCTAAGACTGTACTTTAGGTGTAGAACTAGTTTGTAATCATTCAAGACTGTACTTTGAGTGTATTATTTGCTTTGTAAAATCTTGAGGCTTGTACTTCAGTTGTAAAAACACTTAAGACTGTACTTTAAGTGTATCCCTAGTTGACTGTACTAATTAGGAAGAGGAAGTTCAAGGAACTTGCCTGAATCAATCATTTGTAATTTTTGTTGATTAAAGATTATAATAAAATTGATCTCACTTGTCAAGATTGACAGTGGGGGTGGATGTAGGAGGAGTGAACTCTGAACCACTTTAAATTCTCTGTGTTATTACATTTTTGCAATCACACTCACACACTTGCATTATTTCTTTGTGTTTCTTGTCCTATCATTATTTCAAGTCTCTCTTATTCCGCTGCACAATTCAAACTATCATCTGACAGCTAAGCTAAACCATAGCTGTCTGATCATCTGCATATCAACAAAGGGCCTTTCAATCACCATTGATAATCTCTCCTTCCTTTCTCCTTGAAATACTTTTATTATATTTTTATATTCATTACTTGTCATCTATATTGCCTTTATTTGTCATCCACATTGATATATTGCCATAAAGATCCTATCTTTGTCATGTAAACATCATCTTCCCCCTTTCCCCTAAACAAATGATTCATGGGGAATCCTATCCCAAGGATGAACAAGGGTCCACCAGTGGCTTGTTCTAGGGAGGATTCATCACATGATGATGTGAAATACTTTCATTTTATTATATAAAAATGCAATCTTTACTCTTATTATGTCAATCCCCCTCCCTTGACCTAGCTTCCAAGGATTGTCCACCTCATAAGGTTCTTAAAGGACATAGGAAAGCCTCAAAGGTCTTCCCTTTACATTCATGTCTTTAGCTTTCATAATGTTCATTACATTTATTTCATAAAAATGCAATCTTTACATTTCAAAGTCATTCCTCCATGTCCCTTTTGGTTGAATCACTCTCCGAGGATTGTCTAGTGACCTCTTAAGGCACGAAAGACATAGGACGAGTATAAAGATCCAATCTTTATACCCCCTCCCCTAGTCCCTTTGGTTCTTGAAGCATCCCGTGGTGTGGATCGGTGTAAAGACATCATCTTTACATCGTTTCCGCCACTAAAATGCTATAGTCGTAGTCCCTTTAGAAGCGGATGAATCTTATGTCCCGACATCTCCGATCATCACTTGAGACGAGCAATAAATGTCCCTACGAAGCTCAATCATCTCAAGATGTAGGATTGATGGGCAAAGACTCTTCCTTTTCTAAAGAGTCTCATTTTTGGACTATAAAAAGGTGTCCCTCTCTCGATCACATATGACCAAATCCCCAAAGAACGTTGGTTTAAGATACACCAAGGCTTTCATGCCTACTATGGTTGATTATTCCAACGGGAGGGTAAAAAGGTTTCATAATAATGATCATAAGTCCAAGATGAGCGCGGGATCAAAATCCCGAACACATCAAATCCAAGGAATCCTGAACGATAACCTTCTTATATGGTTTATACGTCCGGTAGATAACTTGGCACACTCCCTCCCTTTTTTCAAAACAAACACACACGAGCAGACAAACAAGCACAAACTTCGGGTCTAGGAAGACTGCTTTCGCAAGGCTCCTCGCTATCCGTTCTTCTCAAGGAGTAACTTAACCTCCGGAACCTTATCCTTTTTTTCAAAGTTTTGAAGAAATCAAAACGGCGTGGCGACTCCGTTTTTCAATAAAACCGGTGTCTTCAAACTGAGGTGAAGCGGCGACCCTATAAGAAACGGTTCAATCGGCGATGAGCCCACATTCATAGTTTGGTGACTCCGCTGGGAAATAGTAAATATTTCCAAACTTCTTTTCTCATAAGAAGCATTGGAAACGTTTACGAGGGTTAGCCTTCCGTCCCGGATCCGATTTTTGTGCTTGTGCTTCTTTTCCTTATTTTGCATGCATTTTGGATTTTGGTTTGTGCATACTCTGAAATGATAAACAGGGACCATTCTGAAGCTGAAAGTTGCCCAAATGCTCAGGGAAACAGTCTGGAAATGAAAAAAATTGGAACCTGGAAAACTGCTGAATCCAGCCGGACGACTTGATCTGCCTGGATCATGGCCGAACGGCTTCTTTTGCAGTTCCACCAGGACACTTTCTGAGATTAATCTGGAAGCTTTGGCATCTTGGGGCTATCCAGTCCTAAGTCTGGCCAGGTTCTAGAAAATTTACGTGCTTACTTGTTGCATTTTCCCCAGTCCCGAAAAACATTCTTTTAAAACACATTGATGAAAATCTCTGTTTTAACTCAAAAAGGAATTCTTTTTAGGAGGCCGCACACTACGCGCACCATATATCCTGTACACTTTGTATGTACATCCTTTTAACCCGGGATGGTTGTTCAGCTGCAGTCACGGACAGTGTTACGACGCTCCCGGGCGCGCATGAAATCATCCCAAACTCCCCATGGCAGCCAGTGTCGACCAATGCACTAGTCCGTGTCACACTTTTAAAACCGTGACTTTTTTGTTGGTTTTTGGTCTAGACCGTGTCATACAGCCTCATTGTATACCCCTGTAAAAGTCAAACCGAGCCCATGCCAAAAGTCAAGATCCTTCGCGCAAGCGAAACTCTGCCGAAATTCCGTCAAGGAAAAATTGGCGAAATCTTGACCCTGGCATTGACTTTGACTTTGACCCGCACGAGGTATGTAAGAGTCAAGCTCGAGTCCGTGCCAAAAATCAAGATCTTTCGCGCAAGCGAAGCTCTGCCGAAATTCCGTCAAGGAAAAATTGGCAAGATCTTGACCCGGCATTGACTTTGACTTTGACTTGCACAAAGTATGCAATAACGCTCAATGTGACGCTGTGTCATTCGACTTTTAACGTCCGACCCATGCCTATTATTTTCCTTGGACAACGCCGAAGTCAAAAGTCTATCGCGTAAGCGAAACTCTGCCAAAATTTCATTAAGGCTAAGAGGCTTGACTTAATTTCACGGCATTGACATTGACTATAATCCGCATCGCTCGCGCGTTATATGACCCACTAGACCCTATGACTGTTCTTCTCTCTCAGTCGGTGGGATCCGTGTGCCCTATAGGACCCTCGCCCGGGGCTGTCCACCCTAGGAGGTCGAAATACAGGTGGAAAACGAGGGGCTTATAGACGTAGTGACGGAACCCACTGATCCAGGATCTAGAGTAGTTGCGAAAAAGAAGGGCAACCCCTTTTCCAACCAAATAGAAATAAATAAAAGACACTGTTTAAAGTAAACTTGAATATTCTTAATTGCATATTACTTGAGCCTTCAGCCTAAACACCTACCCCCGAGTCTAAACCTTGCCTATCCCTTTTCCGCAGTGAGGAAGAAGTGGGTGAGAATACCGGGTCAGCGGCTTGTCAGGGCAGAAATTTCAGGCTCAGATAGTTCGTTAGAATCGTCAGGTTCGTCAACCCAGAGAGTCAGAATGGCAGATTTGACAGAAAACAGCAGTGGCATGAGTAATCCGGTGACCAGAGAAGAAGAGCTAGCCCTAGCCTTGGAAAACACTCGTAAGGTCCATGAGGAACATCAAGCCATGCTCATTGATGCTCTTCGTCGTCATGGGGTCCAGATAGTGGTCGAAACCAACGATTCCTTGGTCATGGTGGAAGATGAAACTCCGGAAACAGTGATTTCAGCCCCTCCATCCTATAACCAGTGCCCTCCTCCATCCACATATGATCCCTTACCAAGGAGTACTCCTTTTCAGTCCTTCCCAACATCCCATGCCTTCAGGGCTCCAACACCCTTGCCTCCTCAGATAAGATCCAGCTTTGTTCACTACCAACAGAGAACAAATGCTACTGCCACCCCAGTCACCCAGTCTCTGCATTATCCCATGGGATTCATTCCTCCCTCTCAGTACAAACCAAATCAGCTGATCCCAAAACTCCAGTACCAGTCTAAATATCCCTTTGTCATTCTCCCCGGGTATCAATCCGTAAATAACCCCAATGAGGCTTTTAACCAGTTTGACCTTTCCAACATTGTTAATGCTTGTGAATTTACCTCTCTCTCAGACAACGGTAGTGAAGAGTCAGTTGGAAATGAGAATAGAAATGGATGGATTTACAGTGACGTTGACAGCTCGGTAGAAGGTATGAACGTAGAGCCAATGGGAGTGGAATCCCAAAATAACCCTAATGAGGCTTTTGACCAGTTTGACCTTTCCAATTTTGTCAATGCTTGTGAATTTTTCTCTCTCTCAGAAAACGGTAGTGAAGAGCCAGTTGGAAATGAGAATAGGAATGGATGGATTTACAGTGACGATGAAAACTCGGTAGAAGGTATGAACGTAGAGCCAATGGGAGTGGAACCCGAAGGACCGGATGGGGTAGAAAATTACAGGCCTGGGAATGAGGACTGTATTACCTCAAAGTGCGACTGTCACTCTTGCAGGGGCTTAGAGGAGAAAATGGACGCAAGCTCAGACGAGGTAGGATATGAATTCCACATCTTAGAATTTAATACTCCTTATAAAGACCTGGTTGGTGAATGGAGAAACTTGATTGAAGCTTTAGCTGAGCGAGGAAAGTGGGCTCCACCAGCTGATCTAGAACACGTAAGAGTCATTGAAATTGAACCTCCGTCAGGAAGAGTGGATTCTATTGCAGTATTAAGGGTCACCCCTGAGACTTTATCCAAGAAAGAATGCATGGAAGCCTTAGAAAGGGTCTTAAAGTTCGAAGCGACCCCGGTCCCCTTCCTATCTTATGACGATAATGACATTTTCTTGGTACTCCCTACGTCAGGAGAAGAGCCCAGAGCACCCTTTATATGGCGCCAAATATCCCGGCCTTCCTTTGCCATCATTGGTCACCAGAGCCAGGACGAAAGTTCCAACGGAAGCTATTGTAGTGAGACAGAGGAAGACACAGTTGAAATGCCAGAAGGAACGGTAGAAGAATGGTTAGCCCAGCAGCCAAAGAGCTCAGAGAACCCTCCCGTAGGTAAGGACCCAAAGCTTGTCAAAAGGTTCGACCCTACAGAAACCCTTATCGATGATGGAATCTCCCACTTCAGGAAGTGTTTGGCCAATGTCAAAGATGCCGTCAGAAGGTTGACACCGAAGGAAAGAAGGGATATGCTTGACAGTGATGAGGAATGTGACCCTGCTATGTTGAGAAAGCTGTTATGGCAAGATGATGAAGCCACTGGAAAATCTCCAAACCCAAGGAATGATAACTCTTGCTGCATGTTGACTCTAAAAAGCTTGAATGAAACTGTCAAAGCCTTGAGTGAGGAAGAAGAAACTGAGATCAGCCAGTTACTAATTCAATGGGGAAGTCAGAATTTGGAAGGAGCCAAAAAGCCTGTAACCTGGAATCAGATTCGTGAGGCTGCCTATGCCTCCGGTGATGCTGTGAACCAAATCAATCAGCAGAGTTGGCTGTATGCTAGCAAAGGCCCACCTTTAACCCTGAAAGAGCTGAAGGAATCTTCCAATAGGAATAATGACTCTGAGAAGTCTAACGTCTATGTGATGACTCGGTCTGGGCAGATGAGAGTGGAACAGCCTAAAGGTGACAAAAGAAATGTCAGCTCCGAACCGAAGACAGATAAAAGACCTTATAAGCCAGAAGTAGAAAAGCCAGACTCCGAGAAGGAAGACCTGATGCTGACTCAGTTGAATTTCACTAAAGCCAATATTTACCTGTGATCCCTGTTAACCTCCTCCTATCCCCGCAAGCTGAAGTTAGAAGAATGTTTGGCTAAGACCATGGTGCCCATAGATGTCACCCCAGATGAGGTCGTCCAAATGATCGGAAACATTCACTATGGTAACATCATCACTTTCACTGACCTGGACTTGCCAAAATATGGAGCTAATCATAATGAGCCCCTTTACATCACTGTCCAGTTGAAAGAGCACCGGTTACCAAGGGTGTTAGTCGACGGAGGCTCTGCAATGAATGTCCTGCCAGCAAAAATGATGGATTTGTTGGATTTAAAGCCTACAGATTTGAAACCTTCCAGTCAAACTATTAAGGCCTATGATTCCATCGCTCGATCAGTTTTGGGGATTGCGACTCTAAGATTGTGGTTCGGAAAGAAGGTCATGGATGCACCAATGTGTCAAGTTCCAATCTGATGATGGAGCTATCACTACTATCTACGGGGACAGTGTTACTGTAGAAGGGACCAACACCGGAGGTATTTCGATATTGGAAATTAAACATGATGATGAAGGGCTTGCCCTAACTGGCTTCTCTGTGGCCACCTCTAAGGTATAGGTTTGCTGTGCGGACCTTACCACTACCTCATACAAAATACCTCCTGCCATGCGAATGATGAGAAAGATGAGTTATCTTCCGAGGCTTGGATTGGGTAAAAGGCTTCAGGGTCACAACACTGTCATCGACGTAAGGGAACAAACCACCTGACACGGCCTAGGCTACAAACCACGTTCTCAGGATTACAGAAAAGTTGGGGGAACAGTTCTGGGAAAGCGAAACGAAGGGGTCCATCTCCGTCCTTACAGCTTGTCTCTGGCTCAGTACTTCATAAAAGGTGAGACCCAGTATGATGAAAGTGATAGTCACCACTCCATGAGGAAAAGTCTGTTGGAAAACCTTGAAAAGGCTCGTGGAAGACCAGCGAATCCTTTTCGGAGGATGTTTCTTGACTTTACGAATATTCCTGGGGCTACCACTACTGTTCAGAACAAGTATGTCTTCAAAGGAAACCCGTATTACCTAAAAGAGCCAGCACTCTTCCCATCAGGGGTAATGGATTTCTCCACCTTCGAGTTAGCTCTTCCAAAGATCAGCCAGATAGAAGCTGCCAGCAGTGAGGATAATGAGCCAGTCTTACAAAAGTTGTTTGATGAAAAAGCACCGATTCCTGACTTGATTGACTTCAGCTCAGATGATGAGATAGTTGCAGTAATTGGAGATGGCAGTGAAGAGCCTTTTGATCCCTGCACTTTGGTGACTAAAACAGAGATGACTTTGAAGAATTGGGAGACATTTTCAGGGCCAATAGCCAGCCGACAGAAAATGATCACGGAGCTTGGATTGGTTCCCCGTCCCTCTCAGTCCAGTCATGTCAAACACCCTGTCATCCATACTCTAGAGTCAGGAGTCTTTGAATTTCAGTCCTACGAGTCATCTGAAGGCCTCACGCCTATATATTACGAGTATGTAGCCAATGTTATCTTCCTATTTGCTTTGAATGAAATGATAGATCTTTCCGAGTATCCCCTTATTGCCAACTTAACAAATGATAAGTTAACTAATAACTTAACAACAGTTAATAATCATTCATTTGAACAAGATGCAAACACACTAAATGAACAATACATTAAAGAAATCTTTAAGCAGGTTACTGATAAAGAGGAAAACCGGGCTCAAGCTGCCGAGGAGGTTTTGACTAGTGTTAACTTGGGTAATATCGAAGAACCTAAAGAGACACAAATCGGGAACTTCTTTCAAGGGACTGAACGGGACAGACTGGTCAATCTGCTCAGGGAATTTGTGGATGTGTTCGCATGGTCTTATAAGGACATGTCGGGGTTGGACAGCTCGATTGTGGAGCACAGGATCCCTTTGGCACCTGATTCCAAGCCAGTAAAGCAGAAGTTAAGAAAAATCAAGCCAGAGTGGTCTCTACAGGTCAAGGAGGAGATTGAAAAGATGCTGCGGGTAGGATTCATCAGGGTTATTGAATACCCGACCTGGTTGTCGAATATCATGACTGTGACTAAGGCCAATGGGAAGGTGCATTGCTGCGTGGATTTCCGGGATCTGAACGAGGCTAGTCCCAAGGACGACTATCCGTTGCCAAACATAGACATTCTGGTGGACGCCACGGCCAACTACGAAGTCAAATCCTTCATTGATGGTTTTGCTAGCTACAATCAGATTAAGATGCCCGAGGAGGACCAAGAAAAGATAGCCTTCACCACTCCATGGGGGACGTACTGTTACATTGTGATGCTTTTTTGGTTAAAGAATGTCGGGGCTACGTATCAAAGGGCAGCGACTGCACTCTTTCGTGACATGATCCACAAGGAAATTGAGGTCTATGTCGATGATATGATTATCCACTCTAAAGGTGTGGATGGACAACACTTTGTCGACCTGCAAAAGTTCTTTGAGCGGTTAAGACAACATTCCATGAGACTGAACCCTGCAAAATGCACCTTTGGAGTGACAAGGGGTAAAGTGCTTGGGTACATGGTCACAAAATGAGGCATTGAAGCCGATCCCCGAAAGATCAAGGCCATTATGGACATGAGGCCACCTCAAACCCAGACAGAAGTCAAGAGCTTTATGGGCAAGTTGCAGTACGTCAGTCATTTCGTCAATCAGCTGACTACCATGTGTGAGCCCATCTTCAAGCTTATGAAGAAGAACGTTGATACAGAATGGAATGAGGAATTCCAGGATGCCTTTGACCAAATCAAGGCGTACCTAGTAAATCCCCCAGTACTATGCCCCCCGCATGGACAGAAACCTCTTCTGCTCTATCTCACTATCACTGACATGGCAGTTGGGGCTATGCTGGCTCAGGAAAAGAAGGATTCTCGAGTAGAAAGTGCCATCTACTTTGTTAGTCGGAAGCTGCAAGGGAGTGAGCTCAATTACTCGGTGTGTGAAAAGACTTGTGCAGGACTAGTCTGGGTAGTTGAAAAGCTGAGGCACTACATGCAGGCCCATTCTGTGAATTTGGTCTCGAAAATGGACCCCATTAAATATATCTTCGACAAACCTTCCCTTTTGATGCACCTAGCAAAATGGTCATTCTTCCTGGCAGAGTTTGACATCAATTATGTGACAAGAAAGGCAATCAAGGGTCAAGTGCTGTCAGACCATCTGGCAAATTTCCCTAGTAATGAGGACCGAGGGCCTGAACCCCAGTTTCCAGATGAAGGGATCTTCATTGTTGAGCCTGAGAACCGGTAGCAACTCTTCTTTGACGGAGCTGCTAACAAAAGAGGAAATGGCATAGGAATGCTACTGGTAGACCCGAAAGATGAGCATACGCCAATAGCCATCAAGTTAAACTTCTCTGCCACAAACAATGCGGCAGAGTATGAAGCCTGTATAGCTGGTTTGGAGGCTTCCCTAGAAAGAAATGTCAAAGAACTCGAGGTCTATGGAGACTCAGCACTAATCATCAACCAGGTCTCTAACAAATGGAAAACTGTGGATCCTAACCTCCAGAGGTATCATGCCTACATGGAAGAATTGATTGAGCAGTTCAGAAAAGTGACCTTCCACTACCTGCCAAGGGACAAGAACAGATTTGCAGATGCCTTAGCTGCTCTAGCCTCATTGGTAGAGATCCCCGAGGGAAAGGCAATAAAACCATTCAGAGTGGGTAGAAGGGAAGCCCCAGCTTTCTATTGCGAGATAGAGTTGGGACCTGAGCCTATCAAGGAACCCTGGTACAATCAAGTCTACCAGTTTCTCAAAGATGGGGAGTCGGCTTTTAAAGACGAAGGAGGTAGACTGAAGGAAGGCATCAAAGCCAAAAGCCTGCAAGCCTTGAAGTGGCTGGCCTCTCACTATGTCATCCTAGGAGGTGAGCTATACAAAAAGTGATACCAAGGACCGCTCACTGTGTCACCAAAGAAAAGGCAAGAGAGCTAATGAACGAAGTCCATAATGGTCCCTGTGGTCCTCACATGAATGCTAGAGCACTAATGCAAGTGGTCCTCAGAATGGGTTACTACTGGATTTCCATGGAAACAGACTGTGTTCAGCATGTCCGAGAGTGAGACAAATGCCAGCGGATTGCCAACCTAAATCATCTTTCGCCTCACGACCTGTACTGCATGATGACTCCATGGCCGTTTGCAACTTGGGGTATTGACATAATAGGGAAGATAGCCCCGGCTAGAAGTAATGGGCATGAATTTGTGTTAGTGGCAGTGGATTACTTCACGAAATGGGTAAAAGCAAAGTCCTATAAGGTCCTCACTTCCAAGAAAGTGGCCCAGTTTGTCAAAGAAAACATCATGTGCAGATATGGGGTGCTAAATGAGATCATCTCCGATAACGGGATGCACTTTGAAGGAGACTGGGACAGATTTTTGTTAGAATTCAGAGTGACTCGCCACAAATCATCCCCATACAGGCCTCAAACCAATGGAGCAGTAGAAGCTGCCAATAAGACACTCGAAAGAATCATCCGAAAGATGGCCACCCGCGGTCATGACTGGCCCGAGAAACTGCATCTGGCACTCTGGGGCTACAGAACTTCTGTCAGGACAGCCACGGGAGAAACCCTTTTTGCTTTAACCTACGGGATGGAAGCAGTACTGCCAGTAGAGTTGGAAATCCCGTCACTAAGGGTCCTCCTGGAAAATAGCATCAATGAAGTAGAGTGGTTGCGCAGCCGGCACAATGAGCTTTCCCTACTTGATGAAAGGAGACTAAAGGCCATGGAACATACCCGAGCCTACCAAAGGTGAATGGCCAGGGCATTCGACAAAAAGGTCAAGGCCAGAGATATCAAAGAAGGTGATTTGGTGTTGAAAGAAAAGCCCCCTACCAGAGACAACCTTCTAGGAAAGTGGGAACCTGTTTGGATTGGTCCGTACATAGTACAGAAGATACTAGGAAAGTGGGAACCTGTTTGGATTGGTCCGTACATAGTACAGAAGATACTGTCGGGAGGAGCAATGAAACTTGCAGACCTGGATGGCAATCCTTTTGTTCACCCAGTCAACGGTGACAAGCTCCGCCGGTACTATGTCTAAAAAAAATAGAGCAAAAAGAGTAATACCCAGCTAGGCTAAAAACCTTAAAAAGGTAGTCTAGGCAAAAAATAGGGTTGCACATATAAAAAAAATAGTGCAAAAAGAGTAATACCCAGCTAGGATAAAAACCTTAAAAAGGGTAGTCTAGGCAAAAAACAGGGTTGCACATATATATATATAAAAAAAGTGCAAAAAGAGTAATACCCAGCTAGGCTGAAAACTCTGAAAAAGGGCGGTCTAGGCAAAAAACAGGGTTGCACATATAAAAAAAATAAAATATCCAATGGTTCATTAGAATGAACTACGAAGACCTGAGCCCCTTATCCTTTCTTGTAAAAGGGGAACGTAGGCAGCCAGAAATGGTTCGGTCTAAACAATAAATAAGACATTCAAAATTTCCATGAAATGTGTCTTGAAAAAATCTAAGATAATATCTTTTGTTATTTACAGATCAAAAACTTCTTGATGAGTTCAAGCATGGTCTACTCTTGACTCTGCTAACCTGCTATAAAGACTAAAACATACAAAAAGGCCTAATCAACTAATGTGTTTGCAAAAAAGCCATAAGTAGATGCTCGGAATAGGTCTCTCAGTCGTCAGCGACCGTGTCCTCCTTGCTCTTCTTTCCTTTACCTCAACCCTGTCAAGTGTTCTTCCTTTTCTTCTCAATGATGTCGGTCTTCCTCATCCCTATCTCAGGAATCCTCACTGGAGCCTCCATCAAGCCTGTGTCAATAAGTGCCTTTTCCACCCTGGCATGAGTCCTTATCTCCTCCCGTTGAGCCTCGGTGAGGGGAGAAACCTCCGATAATCGCTCATATCTGGCTTCCAAGTCCCTGATAAGATTGCCCAACAGGTTGTGGCGACTAGCCCTTGCCTCGATCTCCTTCAGAGTCCTGCTTGAGTCACTGTCAGCGCCCAATAAAGCCTGGCGCCTCTCTCCCAAAGCAATCTGAGTCGCCCCCATTTCCCTCTCGTACCAATCCAAGTAAGCCATGGTCAAGATAGTACTCTTCATGTTCTTGAGAATGGCCCTGGGTGGAAAAACAACGTATGTCCACGCTCTCATGAAAAATGAGAAGCCGTCTGGATCCCTCATGTTAAAAGGTGCCACCTCCATGGTACGGATGTCCTCCCAATCATCCAAGGGCTCCTGCAAGGTCCCAAACTGCCTGGACACTAGGCAAGGAATGTAGAAAGACGACAAAGAGAGTCCCAGAACCCTCACTATATAGGACTCCTGAAATGTCCTACGAGTCTGCAACCTCCAATGAGGCACCCACCAGTGAATGTCTGAGGTAGACAACCGAGCCATCATCAGCTCTCAACTACTCTGATCCTGCTGTCTTAGTGCACCCGTCCGAGAAATCACCCAAGGACACTGGGTAGGCGAAGCCTCAGGCAAAGCCCCGAGTCTCTCCTGTAGCCATGAAGTCAGTACAGCTGAACTCCCAGACCGCATGAAATGGTTCCCCCCAGCCCTGCAGTCTCGAACCATGTCCAAAAGGCCGTTGTGGCACACTCCGAAGGACTTGACAGTAAAAAGGAAGGAGAATACGCAGAGGACAAAGGCGTCCATAGATACTGTGGTCGCATCAGTACCCGGAGACCCGAATCTGCCCGGAATATCAGAAATGTCTATTCTGTCAGGGGCTATCATCATCCCTTCGGCCTCTTTCGGAGAAATTTGCAGAAAAGATGCCAACTTTATGGTCACCGGCAAGTCCCCGATCAAAGGAATTGATATGGCTTCTATTTCTGGACCCCCAATCAATGCCCAAAAATCTTCAAAGGTTGGAACGAGCTCATTGTAAGAAAAGCAGTAAACATGTCTCCGGATGTCCCAAAACCTCGCTGCTGCTCTCAAAAGGTCCCAATCAGGTGGGAGGTCCTTCAAATGCCATAAAGACTTGATCTTGAAGGTGTTATCGAACAGCCCCTTATGAGATTGAAAGTTGTATCTCATCCAGGATTGGAGGTCGGACAGAAAACGATCCCTTTTCCCCTTTCGCAATCGGACTGGTTTTTCGATAGCAGTAATCGGACTCGATGATTTTTTGGTCAAAAATGTGCTATGGAATCATTTGGGACAAGTCTAAGTTGAAAATGAAATGAAAAGGCTATCCCTTGATTTTATTTGCAAAAAACAGTTCAGACACGGCTCCAAGCCGTGCGGATTCTTTTGCCCTGGACCTGGCCGGACGGCTTCATTCGCTTTTGCAGAAAAAAATCTGCAGCAGCCAAAGCTGCTGCCCAAGTGGGATTCTCACCCCACTTTCTCAACAAAATTTGCATAAAAACATTCATACACCATCGTAAACCATTTCTGCTCAAATTCCGCCCCATTTCCATGCAAAAATTTGCCCCGAGGCTCAAGTAATATGCAAAATAATAAAGCATCAATAAGAAAAGAAAAATAAAAGAGCATTACATTGTTCTTGCCTCCTTGGCACCCAAATAAAAAGAAATAATACAAATTGTGCATAGTTTGTTCATTGTTTTCGCTCTCGCTCTCCTAGCTTAAGCCTAAGGAACCCTAAGCCTCTGATTCATCATCATTGCTACTCAGCTCATAGAGCTCAAGATCCCTTAGCAGGTCTTCATCATCACTCACGGCAGATAAGTGGACGGGCACATGCTCGTACTTCGCTAGCTCCTCTAAAATGTCAGTGTTAGGCCCTTGTCCTCGAGGCACGACACTGGTGGAAGATGAGGGGTACCCCGATGCTGATGACGAAGAAGCTGTGCTCCCAACATGCCTTCTCTTACGCTCAGGCTCCTGCGCATTCCCCGCAGCCCTTGACGCGCAAGCCAGCTTCCTCAAGAGGGACTGAGCTAGATCCTTCCAGCCCCTATTCTATAGCACCAAACCGTCATAGGTGCGAGCAGGGACATGCGAGAAAGAAAAGAAAAGCTCAGAAAATCCCAGAAAAGTTCAAAATCGCAGAAAATAAAGAAAAGCCGAAAAGAAATGGACCCAGAGTTACTTACAGTGCTATCAGTCGGCAAAGTATACTCGGCCTCCCTCGTGTCTGGAATAGGCACCATCAGCCTCCTCGGTACCCCGTTCACCACATAAGAAAGGTGAGCTGGAGGCATAGGTGGATCGGTCGGCTCTGCCTCCCCGTACCCCTGGGCAGTGGCTATCTTCACCAACCTCTGTGGCATCCTCAAACGCTCCTCCACAAAGGTGGCATACGGGGTGGCATAATCAAAATATTCCTCAGTGCCATACCAACCTTGTACCCACCCACCTCATCCAATGACCAATGCCTAGGCTGCATCATGAACAGAGGAGGTTCCTGAGGGGTAATCGCGCCCAAAGAAGGGACGTGACCGTGCTGCCTGGAGAATCGGTCCCCCAGATAAATGATATCACAGGTCAAGCCTGTCAGCCACCTCCTCTGCCTGGTCACCACTAAGGCATCCCCTATCAAAGCCTTCGGATACCTCCCCCAAGGGTAGAAGTCCACTCCCTCATGGCCATCCGTGTTGATGACGGGCTTCACCATCTTTAGTCAAAGGTGATTCGGGTCTTCCCGGTGAACTTATCTCTAGCCTCTCCCCTCCAGTGCACCATGGCCGGGAAGATAGCGGGATCACTCTGTTGGTTCCAAGGAAAGAACCCAATCACCTCGCAAAACCAGACCTCCAAGTCAAAACATAAGGGTCATTTCTCTCATAAAATCTCAAGACACAAAAGGAAAAGAGAGAAAGAAAATGAGAATACCTCAAGAGCGAAAGAAAAGCAGTCCATAGAAGCAGCCTTGTTCCGGCTGTACAAGTCCAAAGAGAAATAAAGCTCAGCTAATCCGGCCTCACCCCAAGAGACCTCCCTAACCACATCCAGAGAGTCAAGCAAACAAACCATCGCCAATGTCCTAGAATTAGCAAAAATGGTGACAGACAGGGTCAACCACAAGAAAGCTCTCGCGAGCTGGTGGGCAGTCACCTCGTTGGCTGCGAACTCCTCCATGCACCTCAGGACCTCAACCTCAACAAACCTCGTCTCCATCCCTAGTCCCTTTGGACGGAGGTCAAATCCCACATAAGCTCTGAACTCAGCCTCAGAAATGTGATCCCTCCAGGTCACAGGCCTGTCAGTGAATCTCAAGCCAGTAATGGCGATAAAATCAGCGGGAGACAGCGTGACTTCTCCCCAGCCTAGATGAAAGCTGTGAGTGGTGTCCCACCAAAACTCAGAGAGAGCCTGGACCAGCCCCTTGCTCTTAGAGGTCACATGAATGCCTTGGCTGATAGCCTCGACAAAAGAATGGAGACCAGTCGCCACCACTAGCTACCTAGGATTGTGGCCATCCTTCTCAAAATTGGGCATCCTGTCCCATAACTTCACCGCTATCTCAGCGGGTCCCCTCGACTTGCTCTCCTGTAGGTAAGCACAACAAAAGCACGTTAGTCCTTCAGTTTATCTCAAAAGCATGCATACATTCACAAAAAGTGCACATATTGTCAAAGAAAAGCATTCATGAGAAGTTTCTAACATCATTTTCCTAGAACGCGTGTCTTTCATCATTTGAAACACGTCACCCCGAGCACATGCTCTCCCAAACACAAAATTCCAACTTTCACAAAATTCTTTGTATATAGGTTTCAATCTTTCAAGGTGGCATGCATGAATCATTTTCATCGTCTAAAATCTTGTTTTCACATCCATGATCAGAAGTTGACCTAGTTCTAGCACATGCAATAACTCCGTCACATTTTAGGCATTATTTTTCTTACTTTATTTTCAAAAAAAATGAGTCATTCTCATATTTTTTTTCAAATAAATTGCACATGCATGTTTATTTATGTCCTTAGCCCCACAAGTTAATTATCAAGTCCACAAAATCATCAACAAAATCACAAGAAAAATCCAAAAATCCCCAAAATTCAAGTCTAGCCCTAATTAATCAAAAATCAAAATTGATGAAATCAAACAAATTGAGAGTGCTTACCCCAATCGATTGTGGTTTCATAGATTTGTGCTCCCACTTGCCGGGATAGAACTCAGAAGTAGGCGTGGCGAAGTCATACTTCCGCTCGGTCCTAACGAATTCCCTCCGCCTCATTGTTCCCTCCTTGATCCATCTTGAGCAATAGAAAGCTAAAGGATTGAAAACCTTGGCATTTCTCCCTCTTTTATCTCCTCTCTCCTCGACAAAAATAAAGGCAGCAATGGCTGCTGCCCGTTCTTCTGCTGTTTAAATAAATCTGGTGAAATTAGGTTTCAAGCCGGACGACTTCCTTTTCTCCATCTCATGCCGGGTGGCTTCATTCGCCTCAGGCTGAATTTACACTTTTGCCCCTGGACTTTCCATTTAACCAAAAATCCTCGTTATCTCTAAATGGAATAACATTGTTTCTCAAAAAATTCCCGTTATTTCCAAATGAAATAACGTTTTCTCTCAAAAATTCTCGTTATCGCCAAATGGGATAATGTTTCCTCCGGGAAATCCTTCGTTATCTCCAAATGGGATAACGTTTCCTTCGAGAAATCTTTCGTTATCACCAAATGGGATAACGCCAGGTGACAGCCTCCGAATTGTCAAAATCAAACTTTAGCTACCTCTATCTCCTTGATAGCGACGTAAGCTTTAGTCTTTCTAGCTTTAGCTACCCCTATCTCCTTGATAGCGACGTAAGCTTTAGTCTTTCCAGCTTTAGCTACCCCTATCTCCTTGATAGAGACGTAAGCTTTAGTCTTTCCAGCTTTAGCTACCTCTATCTCCTTGATAGCGATATAAGCTTTAGTCTTTCCAGCTTTAGCTACCTCTATCTCCTTGATAGCGACGTAAGCTTTAGTTCTTCCAACTTCAGCTACCTCTATCTCCTCGATAGCGACGTATGCTTTAGTTTCTTAAGGTGACAACCTCCATTAATTGTCAAATCAAATAAGGCTACAACCTCCATTAATTGTCAAATCAAGTAAGGTGACAACCTCCATTAATTGTCAAATCAAATAAGGTGACTCCTCCACTAATCGTCAAAATCCCAAGGATCCTAGACCTGTTCCTAACTATATAGTGAACCTTGAACTACGGCCACGGCTTGATTCCTCCGGGATACGTAGGTAGCCTTTCATAAAGGTCCAACCATCCGACCGCAGTGGTCACCCTTTCATTCATCACTGATCTTCAGTGGTGCATGAGCCTTTCATAAAGGTCCAGTCATCCGACCACATTGGTCACCCCTTTCATTCATCCGACCGCAGTGGTCACCCCTTTCATTCATCACTCTTCAGTGATGAGGCAGCCTTTCATAAAGGTATAGACACCCGACCGCAGTGGTCACCCTTTTTATTTGGCATACCCTAAGTAGGTTCAGCCATTTGACCTCCTAGGTCACTTCCTTTCCATCTTCATAGCAAGGGACCAGTTTATCTTCCCCTTTCCCCAGTGGTTTTCAAACTACGATCATGACTTGATTTCTCCGGGATACGTAGGTAGCCTTTCAAAGGTTCAGCCACTCGACCTCCTTAGTCACCCAATCCGTCTCGGCAGTTTGCCAGATTAGATTCTTTTTATCGACAACCCCACTTGCCCTGCAAGTTTCGTTGCCGAGGGGCTTCTGTAAGTACCCAAATCTGGCTCATGCCTTCCGGTTAAGTTACCCGGCAATTCCCTGAACTTTCGTAAAGTTCAGGGGCAATTCTGGAACTTTTCCAAACTGTCCAAGGGAGGAAGGACCTGCTAGGAATTAAAATTCCAGGCAGGACCTCGCTGGAATGAAGCTTCCAGCTACCACCTTGCATGAATCTAGAAGCAGACTGAGTCATCGGTGGATAACGCCGAACGGCTTCTTTTGCAAGAGGTTAACGCCGGGCGGCTTCATTAGGAAGCATACTGCATCCTATAAATAGAGGCCTCCTCTACCCATTTTAACCACAACAATTAAGCATTGTCACTCTGCCAAAATTACTCCACGAATTTCCATAGAATTAGATCTCCCAAAAACCACCTCCCTCCTCCATAAAATCCATCCAAAACCCTTCCTACATAGGAAAATCTCTAAGGGAGATAGAGAGAACCACCATTGGTAATCTCTCCTTCCTTTCTCCTTGAAATACTTTAATTATATTGTTATATTCATTACTTGTCATCTATATTGCCTTTATTTGTCATCCACATTGATATATTGCCCTAAAGATCCTATCTTTGTCATGTAAACATCATCTTCCCCCTTTCCCCTACACAAATGATTCATGGGGAATCCTATCCCAAGGATGAACAAGGGTCCACCAGTGACTTGTTCTAGGGAGGATTCATCACATGATGATGTGAAATACTTCCATTTTATTACATAAAAATGCAATCTTTACTCTTATTATGTCAATTCCCCTCCCTTGACCTAGCTTCTAAGGATTGTCCACCTCATAAGGTTCTTAAAGGACATAGGAAAGCCTCAATGGTCTTCCATTTAGATTCATGTCTTTAGCTTTCATAATGTTCATTACATTTATTTCATAAAAATGCAATCTTTACATTTCAAAGTCATTCCCCCATGTCCCTTTTGGTTGGATCACTCTCCGAGGATTGTCTAGTGACCTCTTAAGGCACGAAAGACGTGGGATGAGTATAAAGATCCAATCTTTATACCCCCTCCCCTAGTCCCTTTGGTTCTTGAAGCATTCCATGGTGTGGATCGGTGTAAAGACATCATATTTACATCGTTTCCGCCACTAAAATGCTATAGTCGTAGTCCCTTTAGAAGCGGATGAATCTTATGTCCCGACATCTCCGATCATCACTTGAGACGAGCAATAAATGTCCCTACGAAGCTCAATCGTCTCAAGATGTAGGATTAATGGGCAAAGACTCTTCCTTTTCTAAAGAGTCTCATTCTTGGACTATAAAAATGTGTCCCTCTCTCGATCACATATGACCAAATTCCCAAAGAACGTTGGTTTAAGATACATCAAGGCTTTCACGCCTACTATGGTTGATTATTCCAACGGGAGGGTAAAAAGATCACATAATGATGATCATAAGTCCAAGATGAGCGCGGGATCAAAATCCCGAACACATCATATCCAAGGAATCCCGAGCGATAACCTTCTTATATGGTTTATACGTTCGGTAGATAACTTGGCACATTCCCTCCCTTTTTTCAAAACACACACACACGAGCACACAAACAAGAACTAACTTCGGGTCTAGGAAGACTTGCTTTCGCAAGGCTCCTTGGGTGAACGCGATCCGTTCTTCCCAAGGAGTAACTTAACCTCCGGACCCTTATCATTTTTTCAAAGTTTTGAGGAAATCAAAATGGCGTGGCGACTCCATTTTTCAATAAAACCGGTGTCTTCAAACTGAGGTGAAGTGGCGACCCTATAAGAAACGGTTCAATCTGCAATGGGCCCACATTCACACACATGCACAAACGTAAACTAAGCCGGGGGTGGCTCCGGCAAAACCCCTCCAGCGTGAGAGTAAGGATTCTTGGTCACCACAGTTAATCAGTAATGGAGGTTAGAGAGAGAAAGCTTAGAGGGTAGAGAGAGTAACATGCCATGCAATGACACTATTCCTCTAGTTTTATACCCTCAAGCCCCCATGTGCCTTGCACATGTGGGACACTTGTCAATCATCCACATAGGGTCCTCAACCAACTCCAAAGTTAGTGGGATTATACTGTTTACCTTGTCACATCAACTATCAAGTATAGGCGGCTAAGGTAGAACATGTAGGCGCCAACCGGAATGAAGCCCCGAAGTGCCTAAATGCACTTGTCGCCCAGGCGGTAACTAAAAGAAAAGGCGACATGCTTCAGGTCGCCATAAACCACGAACTTCATAGTGGGCAGGCTCCCCCCTTTATGTCTCACTACAACGAATTGTAGACAGGCATAACGTGTTTCTCGCTTGGCACTACGTTCTATTCAGCCGTACCCTCACGCACTCTCATCTATGTCGCTTGATCACCCATGCTGCCCCAATTATATGTCGTATCATTGTTGCGAGCTTATTCACAACTTGGACTTAGCACATTTGGCCCATCCCTTCCTATTGGGCCTAACATCACTAACTGGGCCCAAACCCATTTTCCACAGTCGTATCAGTAGCCCCCAAGTTCAAGACCTGGACTATTCATGGTCCAGGCTAGAACTTCTACGGTCGCCCATGGTTTTCGCCATTTCACGCTTTCTGGCGAGAAGTGGGCCTTGATCGACACCTACGCTTACACGTGTCACACCAGGGTTGCTTGGTGAGGGCGGTTAGGCAGCGCCGTACGTCCCCCTTGGAATTCGTGTCATTTTATTAAATAGCCTTCAGTAATAATGGGGGAGTTTCAAAATTCGAATCTTCTCTTAAATACACCTTGGAAACTACCCCAAACCGTTTCACCTTCCTTTGCTTAGAACCAGAAATCACTCTATCATTTTCATTTCCTGCTTTCTCCCATTTGTCATTTTCCTTACTCTGCAGAGACCACCGGCGAAACACTTTCATGCCATTACTTTTGATTATTCCTTCAAATTTCTCCGTTCCTTTTACCCTTATACATGCTCCCCTTCGTCTCACGCTTCCCTTTCCAGCTAGTTTGGAGCGTTTTCGAAGGAAATCAACAGCTTTCAAGGTTTTCCGGCCATTCTCCGGCCGATCTCCACATTTTTACTCTTTTCTGCAAATTTCCAGGTACTATTTCAAAATCTTTTGAATTCTCGCTTCAATTGTCGCTTTCCCACTTCGCATGATATGGATAGGACCAAGCCCTGCTCTAAGATTGTTAGATTTGGGCAAAACGAGAGAAGTGGGGGATACTATAGAATGGATAGGGGGTCTGGACTCGAATCCCGCGCGAGGATCTCTACCCCATGCTTATGCGACATGGAGCGGATGTCGCCATCTGAAACGCCTTAGAGATTAGGGGCCCCCCATTTTTGCACAAATCCATGCCTATGAAAACTTTTTTCGCGACTAAGGAACTTTGCAATCATATCTGCGACTTCTATCGCCCTTTCTTTGACACTGACTATCTCGCAGCCCCCAATTTACATAGTCGTCACTTCTATAAACAGGTTCTATCTAGCTCCAGTGATAGGAGCGACATGTCTTCCTCCAACTCTACTTCTAAACACGACGTGTCGGACACCTTGGCGGCTGAGACTTCAGCACGACATCAAATTTCGCAGGATACTTCTAATCCTGATGTCGCTGAATCCAGTAGCTCCTCCTCCATGGATTTTCAAACATCTTATCATGTCAAATACGGTATTGATCACAATATATACCACATAGAACCATACACTGGCGACCTATCTCTTGCCGCCATGTGACATAAAATTGATAGCATTATAGTTTATCCACTACCAGAAACTGGTGTTTTAGCAACGGAATCAACAGCGACGGACTCATTACGTCGCTATTTAGCGACGAAAATTAAGCTTTAGCGACGGAATGATTTTGGCGTCAAATTTACCGACGGAATTTAATTCTGTCGCTATATTCCGTCGCTAAAACGAATATTCCTCGAATATTCGTTTTATTACCGCCACTATTTTGGTGCATAATTTACCGACGGAATATTCCGTCGCTAGTTCTTTATCAGCGACGGAATTATTCTGCCGGTGAAAAGTTAATATTTTTTTATTTTTTTTTATTTATCAGCGACGGAATCATTCCGCCGGTGAAAATTAAATATTTTTTTTTATAATACACCAACGAAATATTTCCGCCGCTGATAAATTAAAAAAAATTAATTTATCAGCGGCGGAAATATTCCGTCGGTGTAAATAAAATATTTTTTATTTTTTTTTTAAATAATACATCGACGGAATATTTCG
This sequence comes from Adenophora triphylla var. japonica, assembly GCA_022495995.1. Lineage (NCBI taxonomy): Eukaryota > Viridiplantae > Streptophyta > Magnoliopsida > Asterales > Campanulaceae > Adenophora > Adenophora triphylla. Next base: position 7,199 of record JAFEMH010007967.1, on the reverse strand, counting down.
TCCGCTGAATAATTAATTTTTTTCAATTTATCAGCGGCGGAAATATTCCGTCGGTGAAACGTAAATATTTTTTATTTTTTTTAAATAATACACCGATGGAATATTCCGTCAGTGATTATAAAATTTAATATTTAATTATTTTTAGAACTAATTTACAAAATAACTAACTGAAAACATTAAAAAATTATACTGAAACGTTGGAAAATTGACTGAAATTTCAAAAAACTAACTTAAATTTTGAAAAACTAACTGGAAAGGTTAAAAAACTGACTTAAATTCTAAAAAAACTAACTGAAAACGTTAAAAGACCGACTGAAATTTCAAAAAACTAACTGAAAACGTTATACCCTATACCATATACTATATACCCTATACCATATACTATATATATACCCTATACCCTATACCATATACTATATACCCTATACCACATACCCTATACCCTATACACTATAGCGCTTTTTTTTAGCTTACATAGCGCTTATAAGCGCTATCTAAGCTAGCGCTATTGTGAATGTGTGCCCAAATTTTTGTGTTTGTTGGATTCACGCGAGTTTGAAGACATCCGGTTTAATTTGAAAAACGGAGTCGCCACGCCATTTTGATTACCTCAAAACTTTGAAAAAAAAGGTTTTATGGGTTCGGAGGTTAAGTTACCCCTTGGGAAGAACGGATCGTCGTTCACCCAAGGTGCCTTGCCGGAGCAAGTCTCCCATGATTTCATTAATCGTGCTTGCTTGCGTGCTTTCTTGTGTGCATGTGTTTGAAAATAAGGAGGGAATGTCCCAAGTCGTCTTCCGGACGTACAAACCATTTGTTGGTTGTCGCTCGGGATTTCTTGGATTTTATGTATTCGGGATTATGATCCCGCCCTCATCTTGGACTTGTGATCATCGCATTTTTTAGACCTTGGGACTTGCGTGATCGAGAGAATGACTCTCTTTGTAGTCAAAGATGAGGTTCTTTAGAAAAGGAGGGTCCTTAGCCCATCAATCCTACACTTTAAGATGGTCGAGCTTGTATAGATGCTTCATACTCATCTTAAGTGATAATCGGAGATATAGGGTTCGAAGGTGTCCCTTTCTAAAGAGATTATGAAACCTTTATGGAAGGAACGATGTAAAGATAGGATCTTTTACACCGGTCCGTTCCTAGGTGCTAATGGGGAATGGGGAATGTATGTAAAAATGACACTTTAATGAAAAGATGACATTTTTGGGTTGCAAATGATGCACTTGATTCAAAGAAATGATCTTTATTGCAAATGATGCATAAAGATATGATTTTTATGCAAATGATGCATTTTGTTGAAGAAATTGGCATTCATTATGCAAATGATGCATAAAGATTGCATTTTGAAAAAGCATATGATGCTAATTTATGGTAAAGACATGGTCTTTAAAGCAAATGATGCTTGGAAAAGGGATTTTGAATGCAAAGGATGCATTTTGATTGAAAAGATTTGATTTTTATATGCAAAGGATGCATAAAGATGACATTTTTATTGGAAAATGGGGGTTTTAGGTGCAAAGGATGCACCTTTATGGGGAAAGACTACATTTTTATGACAAATGATGTCTAATGCATGCAAAAGGGGAAGGGGAATATAAAGATGTGATCTTTAATCTACCAAGTCCCAAGCAATATAAAGACAATGCAATGAGCAATTTATAAAGCAATTAGGATGCGAGGTTAGGGCGTGCGAGGTTACCAATGGCTTCCTTCTTCTTTGGATGGAGCTAGGAGGAGAGGTTGATCTTGGATCTTCAAGGAGGAGGGAGGGATCTTCTTGGCCTTCTTCTTCACCTTCTTGGATCTTGAACAACCTCTTGGGAGTATTATGATTTTGTGAGTTGATTTTGTTGTGTCAATTGTGTGTGTTGAAATGGGTAGAGGAGGGCTCTATTTATAGGCGATGCGGAAATCGCCAATGAGGCCGTGCGGCTAGGGACCTCCGGCTAATGCGGCCGTGCGGCATTATCCATTGTGACTCGGCATTTCTAGAACCATGCAAGGTGGCAAATTCTAGAAGGTTCTTCCTAATTAAGAAAAACGTGTTTCTTAATTAGGAAGGCTCCTCTTGACCTTTAATTAATTTGGGGCTGTTAGGAATATTTCCGGAACACTAGGAAGGTCAGGGGAATTATCGGAAAACTTACCGAAATTGCCGGGAAATTTAAGGAAGGCATGAGGCAGATTTGGGTACTTACGAAGCCCCTCGGCAACGTCACTTGCAAGGCGAGTGGGGTTGTCGATAGAAAAGGATCCGATGCGGCGAATGCCGAGACGGATTGGGAGACCGAGGTGGTCGAGTGGCTGAACCTCTTATGAAAGGCTACCTACGTATCCGGAGGAATCAAGCCGGAGCCGTAGTTCGGAATAGATCCATTTGGGGAATGGAGAAGAGAAAGCGGTCTCTTCTTTGGGAAATAGAAGAGAAAATGACCTAGGAGGTCAAGCAATTGATCCTACGGGGATATGCTAGAAGTGGCCGAGGTGGTCGGATAACAAAGTCTCTTATGAGAGACTACTTCATCAACGAGGAGTGACGGAGGAAAAGGGTGACCAAAGTGGTCGGATGGCTGGACCTTTTACAAAAGGCTACCTACGTATCCGGAGGAATCAAGCCTTGATCGTAGTTCGAGCATCACTAGATAGTTAGGAACGATGTCTAGGATCCTTGAGGGTTTTGACAATTAATGGAGGTTGTCACCTGAGAAAACTAGAGCTTACGTCACTATCGAGAAGATAGAGGTAACTAAAGCTGGATGACGTTATTTCTTTATGACGGAAATAACGAAGACTAGAGCTTACGGCGCTATCTCTTTTGACGAGAGATAGAGGTAGCTAAAGCTGGATGACGTTATTTCTTTATGACGGAAATAACGAAGACTAAAGCTTACGGCGCTATCTCTTTTTGACAGAGATAGAGGTAGCTAAAGCTAGATGGCGTTATTTCTTTATGACGGAAATAACGAAGACTAAAGCTTACGGAGCTATCTCTTTTGACGAGAGATAGAGGTAGCTAAAGCTAGAAGAACTTAAGTATACTTCGCTATTCGTGATAGAGGTATCTTAAGTTAAGAAGAACTCGAGCATACGTCACTATTCGGGATAGAGGTAGCTTAAGTTGAGAGGAACTTGAGCATACGTCACTATTCGGGATAGAGGTAGCTTTAGTTAAGAGAACTTAGCATACGTCGCTATCCGGGATGGAGGTAAGCTCAGTTTAGAGTTTTGACAATTCGGAGATTGTCACCTAGCATTATCCCGTTATAACGGAATTAACGGAGCGGCGGGAAGAAAGCTTAATTGCTTAAGAGATAAGGGATATCTTACGAAAAGATGTTATCTTGGTTAAAGATAACGGAAATTGCATGCCCAGTGGAAGGTCCGGGGGCGGGATTGTAATTTTACGCTCGGAGCGAATGAGGCCGCCGGCATGAGATGGAGAAAAAGGAGCCGTACGGCTAGAAGCCTGTTTTTTCCAGATTATTTAAAATCAGATTTGAACGGGCCATTGGCATTGTGTTGCCGCCCAAGAACGCGAGAGAGAGAGAGAAGAGAGGAAGAGAATTTGAAATTCTTTCCAATCCCCTTGCTTCCCTTTGATTTGAGATGGATCCGGAGGGCAATCCTATACCGAGGCAAGCAAGAAGAAACATCTCGGCGGCCGCTCGGAGGAGGAGAAAGGAGCTCGTGCGAACGGAAAGAAAGTATGACTTTCTTACGCCTCCGTCGGAGCTTTACCCGGGGAGAAGAGAGCACAAATCGACGAACCCGCGTCCGGTTGGGGTAAGCATTCTTATTTGGCTCAATTCCGTCGATTTTGATTGAATTTTGAATGACTTAGGGCTTGACCCGAACTTAGGAATTTTCTAGGATTTTCCTAGGATTTTTGAATGATTTTGAGACATTGATGAATAACCTATGAGGCTAAGAATATGCAATGTGCAATTTGTTTGACAAAAATAGTGAGAATGACCCACTTTTTCTCGCAAATAAAGTAAGAATGATAATTGTCTAAAGTGAGACGGAGTTCTTGCATGTGCTAGAACTAGGTCAAAATTTTGAGAAAACATGATTTTGGAAGATGAAAAGGATTCATGCATGCCATTTTGAAAGAATAATGCTTATGTGCAAAGAATTGTGAAAATTGTGATTTTGTGCTTTAGGAAAGCAATGGGACTTGACATGACGCGTTTCAAGTGATGAAAGACGCTTTTTTGATGCAAATGATGCTAGAAAAACTTTTTTTTTTTGAATGCTTTTCTTTTGAAAATATGTGCACTTTTGTGAATATATGCATGCCTTTGAAAATGATGAATGGTTGACACACTTCTTTTTGTGCTTGTCTACAGGAGAACAAGTCTAGGGGACCATCAGAGATTGCAGTCAAGCTTTGGCTGAGGATGCCGGATTTCGAGAAGAATGGGGTGAACCCGAGGGTTTGGTGAGGGCTACCGGCTGGATTCGTTCGTCGAGGCTATCGGCGGGGGTGTTCACATCACCTCTAAGAGCAAGGGCTTGATCCAGGCCCTTTACGAGTTACGGTGGGGCGGTACCCATAGCTTTCACAGTGGGGAGAGCGACGGTGACTCTGCCGATTTCACGGCTATTGCGGCCTACGGTTCACGGGAGGCCCGTGACTTGGAGAGATCACATTACGGTGAGGAATTTCAGAATTTGGTTGGGTTTGAGTTGATTCCCAAGGGAGTTTGGGTATGGAGACGCGGAATGTCGAGGTGGCGATCCCGAGCGCATGCGAGAACTTTCTTGCTAATGATGTGGCCCTTGGTGTTGGCTAGAGCATTCGTATGGTTGATGCTATCGGTCACCATTTTGCTAGTGCAGGACACGGCCATGACTTGCCTCCGCGACTCTAGGGAGGATGTGGATGGGAGAGGGACGGTCTCTGGGGGAGAGGCCGGATTGGCGGAGTTGTATTTCTCCTTGGACATGTACGGCCGGAACAAGGCTTCGATGGGCCCCTTCTCATTTGCCCTTGAGGTAGTCTCTCTTTCTTTTCTCTTTTCTCTTTTACGTCTTAAGACTTTTATGAGAGAGAGAATGACCTTTTTGATGTTTTGAACATGCGGGCCTGGTTTTGTGAGGTGATCGGGTTCTTCCCTTGGAACCCAGAGTGATATCACCATCTTCCCTGCTATGGTTATTTGGAGGAGATGCGAGGATAAATTCACGGGAAGACCCGGATCACTTTCGACTACAAAATGGTGAGGCCGGTCATCAACGGGGATGGGCACGACGGAGTGGACTTCTACCCTTGGGGCAGGTATCAGGAGATCTTCTTTGGGAGATGCCATTGAGGCGACTAGGCGAGAGGAGATGGCTTGCGGGGCGACATGTGATGTCATTTACTTGGGGATCGTTTCTCGGCGGCATGGCCATGTCCCTCCATTGGACGCCATTACTCCCACGATCCTCGGCACGGATGCTACGGCCCGAGGGATTGGCCGAGAGGACGAGATTGCTAGGTACCGAGCGGGCGTAGGCTGCGAGAGGAGTATTTCGACATGGACACCCCCTACAGCTGTGTTTGTGGAGCGGCGCTGAGGACGCCACGAAGCTAGTGAAGGCGGCGGTCACTCGGGGATATGGGGAGGATGAGCCTGCGGACCGCCGATCCCTCCTGCGCATCGTCTACGTGGTCCATGGAGTACCGAGGAGGATGAGGATACTGTCCCCGGCTAGGGAGCCCCGGTACACCTTGCCGCTGACAAGCCTTTGTAAGTATACTTTTAGGGTCTTTCCCTTTTCGGCTTTCTTTGCTTTTTTGCAAATTTGAGATTTTACGAGATTTTTACGAGATTTTTCTCTTCTTTTCTCGGGTTCCGGCTCGCACTACTTATAGAATTAATTCGGGCGAGAATAGGGGCTGGAAGGACATGTGCCGGTCCGCTTCGAGGAAGGCGCTGCGCTTCAAAGCGGCGGCGGATGCACGGGAGCCCGGGCGCAAGAGACGGCATGTCGGGGAGCACGGCGTCTACCTCATCGGCCTCGGAGTACTCTTCCCGGTGCCATGCCTCGGGGCGGGGACCCAGCGACGTGCAGGCGCTGGGCGAGTACGGGCACGATAATGTCCATTTGTCGCGTGAGCGACAGGGAGGACTTGATGAGGGAGGCTAGCATTTACGGGCTGAGCAGTGATGAGGAGGAGGAAGAATCGGAGGCCTAGGAGGTCTCTAGAGTAGATTTGGAACAAAAACAAACAATGAACAATTTTTATGCACACTTTGTTTATTTTTTGCTTTATTTTGGCGTCGATGGGGCGAAGACATTGTACTTATGTTTTATTTGCTTTTCTAATTTATGCTTTTTAAATTTGCATATTATCCCGAGCCTTGGGGCGATTTTTGCTTGGAATCGGGGCTTTGAAACTGGGCCAAAATGATTTATAATGGTGTATAAATGCTTGAATGGCTTTTGGACATGTTTTTGTACGAGGTTTTGGTTGAAAAAAGTGGGGTGAAAACTCCCTTGGGCAGCAACTTGGTTGCTGCAGAATTTCTATGAGATGGCTAATGTAGCCGTGCGGTTTTGTCCGGAGGGCAAATAAAGCCGTGCGGCTCACGGTTCTACGAACTGGTTATTTGAATAAAAGCAAGGCTTGGCCATTTCATTTCATTTTCAACTTAGACTTGTCCCAATTGTTCCCAGAGCACATTTTGGACCTAAAAGCACCACCCTTTGATCATTTTGCAATGGAGAAGCCCGTTAGATTGCAAAGGGGAAAGCGAGACCGTTTTCTGTCCGATCTTCAATCTTGGGTGAGACACAACTTCCAATCTCATAGGGGATTGCTTGATTCTTCCTTCAAGATCAAGTCTTTATGGCATTTGAGGGATCTCCCGCCCGATTGGGACCTTTTGAGAGCCGCAGAAAAGTTCTGGGACGTCAGGAGACATGTTCTTGCTTTTCTTATAACGAGATTGTCCCGACGCATGAAGACTTCGAGCCTTGATTGGGGTCCGAGATTGAGGCTATATCTATTCCGCTGATCGGAGACGTGCCGGTGGCGGTAAAGCTTGCATCTTTCTGCAGATTCCTTTGGGGGAGGCTGAGAGGATGATGGTAGCCGGACGGATTGACCTTTCTGATATCCCGGGCAGAGTTTGGGTCTCCAGATATGGCTGCGACCACGGTGGCTATGGACGCATTTATCCTTTGCGTATTCTCTG
>JAFEMH010007966.1:0-69187 GCA_022495995.1 Adenophora triphylla var. japonica | reverse complement strand
GTGACTTTCTGGTTCGCAGTATACGCCGTACGTCTTGTCTGAGCGCGCCTGTCTCAAAGTGGTGGACGGGTGAGGTCAAAGCCTACGCTAGGAGGCTCGTAGAGAGTTCATGCGGTGCGGTTCCGGAAGCGTGGACGTCAGTGATCGGGGGGCCGTCTCAGTAGAGAAGATTCGCTTTGCTCCACAGCGGCGGTGGGAGGACTTTACAGGGGGTTCGGCGCGGTTCGCGGGGCGGGAGCAGGCTGGATTTGGAGCTCCTTCTTGCGCACTTCGGGCGCGGGAGAGAGTCCTCGAGATTCGCGTACTTTCAGGAGGCCACTTTGCCTATTCCGGTTGGAGGAGTTCGGCGAGTTCTCACATTTGCGACGGATCCGGCCCGGCTGACGGAGACCCGATACGTCGAGTGTACGGATGACGAAGCGGGGACTCGAGTAGTCCCCTTTTCTTGCTTTCTTTCTTCTTGCGCTTTGTTTAGACAAAAATGCATGTATTTGTCGGGAACAAATTTTGATTTGAAAGCATGTATTTGCAAAAAGGCGCACGTGGGGCGCGAACACATACTTAGCATATTTATGCTATGCCCAGTCACCTTACATTATTTTTCGGCAAATAAGCAAATAGGTTAATCAAAAATAATATAAAAAAGAAATGCATTAAAAATTGAACGGAGTCAAAAAATTAAGCATGTATGCACTAATTTTTAATTATTTGCTTATTTGTTACTTGCACGAGCCGGGGCGGAAGGGATATTGACATTGGTTGAATGAAATCGGGGGCGGAGGCCACGCGAGATTTCATAGGAGTGAAACGGAGGCATAGTTTAGGAAATGTTTCCAATTTTAGAGGGCGGTTGTTCAGAGTTGTGGCCAAGTCAAGCTGCGAGAGGGAGTCGGCCGGACTAGAGCTGAATTTCCAGATTCTTTGCAAAATTGCGGTTTCGAGCTTTGCAGTTGGTGAAAGCTGCGCATTGCTTTGTTCATGCAGTGAATTCCTTTCCCTTTCTTAAGGTTTTCTTCACCTTCGACATGGCTCCCTTTCCCAAGTTATCGTCTCGGATGCAAGAAGCGATATTTGGACAACTTTTTCGATCGTGGAGTACGGAACCACACGAGGCGGGAACAAAAGGTTTTTCGAAGGCACATTTACGGGATTAAATCTTGTTTGGGCTTTGGAAGGAGCTCAAAAATGCGGATTGGGATCTTTTGAGAGCCGCGTCTCGGTTTACGGGACGTACGGAGGAATGTGTACAAGGCTTTTCGTACAACGAAATCCTCCCTACGTTTGAAGATTTAGGGCCGTGCAGGAGGACTGAGACGGAAGAACTAGTTCTTAGTGTCTTTGGTGGCATGGCAGCTTTGTTGAGAAAGCTAGTGTCTTTGTTGGAGTATCTCATTTGGAGAAGCATACGGGATCTTCGTCTGATACGGATACCTAGATTACGTTGACATTTTCGGGGCTGCAGAAAAGATTTCTGCCGGAGAGGTTTGAGGGAGCGTCTTTTCGTGGGGCAGCGTTTGCTGCGTGCGCGATTGCTACTGCTGTTCACATTCACGTCTGCAGGGTGTGTGCCATCACGGTGTAATGGACCTGGTGAGCGGTGCTAGGAGTGGGCTAGAGACATCGTGCCATTGGTCTTGGGCGAGACGTTCCTGGCGCATAGAGCCGGATGGCGGCCGATTAGCTTCGTGCGTGTAGGGGAGGGAGTCATTATGCGACCGTGGTTGAGGAGAGAGCTTGCCGAGATGATGCACGAGGAATTGCCGATGTCTTGCGGCGGCTTGGTCTTTCTCGCGGCGTCCTCTGGTGATAGGGAGCAATCGAAGTGAAATTTTGGAGCTCTGGATGGCAGGACTTTGCACGCATCACTTGCGATGGTGGGTTCCCCGTTGGAGATTCTGAGACTTGTAGGACCCGGCTCGGGAGGGTGCATTTGATTGTCGGAAGTGTCGGGGCTGTCTCAGGACGATCTTTCTATATTCCATCATTGGTTACTGCTTGGCGATGCAGGTTGGAGCGGAGATGCCCTGTGGCCCGATACGAGTTATGTTTTGCTACCTTTGAGGTGGGATCTTTGCGGATGGAAAGATCCTTGGACAGCAATATTGGCGATCACCGGTGGTGGCAATACACACGTCGCTTTCACTGCCCGAGGGGTTCTAACTTTCGCGGAGAGGAGACAGCATTGCAGTCCCGGCCTTGATATACGGGGCGAGTACGAAGAGTGTATGGGGAGAGACACGAGATGGCTATCTTGTGGAGACGGAGTGAGATTTTACATTGGAGTGCTGATTACACAGACGGCTACGACCTTGAGCTGAGAGGACGGAAGCGAGGAGCTAACCACAGGAGATCGTCTTGGCGATGCCATGGGTGATTATGAGGCAAGAATGTCTTGATCGGGAGGCCAATCGGCTTACTGCAATGATGGCTCGAAGCGAGGTGGCTCGAGACGGAGCTAGAGAGAAAGAGGCTAGCTAGTTAATGACGGCGGCGGGACTTGAGCGGGAGGCGTCGGGAAGAGATCCCAGGCGAGGTAGAAGGCTCTGCTTAGGAATATTTCTGTGAAGGTGAAGAACACTCAGCTAGGGAAAAGGGAAGGGGAAGAAGGATGAAGGACCTAGTACGGGAAACTAAGGTTGACCTTGGCTGCATCCCGGAGTATCCACCCATTGTCATTGCGGAGACACATTAATTGATTAATGTTTTATTGTAGTTTTGCTAGCGTGTAGCGAGTCGAGAGTTGACCGGTGCTTGAACTCATCAAAGAATGTTTTAACTTAGATTTATGAATTTGTAGGTTAAATGAAAAGAGTTTAGAAACACGAAGCAATTGATGCTTATTGTATTTTTTTGTTTTTAGACCGGAACCAAAGATGGTACGCCCTACGTTCCCCTTTTACAATTGGACTAAGGGGCTCGGAGTCACGTAGTTCGACAGCTTTTAGGTGAATTTGAGAAAAAGCAAAAAGACAAAAGAAAGTGCGACCACGATTTTTAGGATCATTAGCGGGGAATGTATCCGGTTGGGTATTACTCTTTTAGCACTTTAATTTGCGGGGGACGATGTATGGGGAAGGTGAGTTGACTCGTGCTGCTTCCTCAAACGAAGTATCTGCTTGGAGCTTGCTTCCGTTCGCGGGGATTAACTGAAAGAGGGTTTCCGTCCAAATGCTGCACTAGGCTTTATGGCTCCTCAGGAGAAGATTCTTTGTACCACGAACTATCCCTATCCGGAGTAGGCTCCCACTTTACAGGGGATTGAGTACGCCAACGTAGGAAGGCTTTTCCTTTAGCACCAAGTCGCGCTTCTGCGATGTGCTCGGGATGCTTGACTTTCTTGTCGAAGTGCTCGTGCCATTACTGCTGCAGGTAGGCTTCCCAGTGTGTTCCACATGGCTTTCAATCTGCGCTCGTCGGAGTAGAGCAAGTTAAATGCATGATAGCTCTCTGTAGCCATTCGACTTCATTGATCCCGTTTTCCAAGAGGACTCGGAGGGATGGAATTTCCAATTCCACGGTTAACATTGCTTCCATTCCGTAGGTAAGTGCGAAAGGAGTCTCCCCTGTGGCGGTTCTGACTGATGTTCGGTATCCCCAGAAGGCTAGATGTAGCTTTTCGGACCAGTCCCGACCTCTGGTGGTCATCTTTCTGATTATCATGGCGAGAGTCTTGTTGGGTTTGCCTCTACTGCACCATTGGTTTGTGGTATGTAGGGAGAAGACCTGTGACGTGTGACTCTGAATTCGGTCAGTAGTTGGTCACAATCTCCTTCAAAGTGGGTCCCATTGTCGGAGATGATCTCGTTGGGCACTCCGTATCGGCACATGATGTTCTCTCGGATGAACTCGGCCACCTTCTTAGAATTCAGCACTTTGTACAATCTGGCTTCTACCCATTAGGTAAAGCCGTTGCCATTCTTGCTTTCCCATCGGGAGATTTCGACAAGAAGAGGCGAAAGGGGAACTTGCCGGGCGTACGCTGAAGCCGGTTTCTGTCTCTAGGTAAATAGTGAAGAGATGTCCTTTGAGCGAAGCGATGAGTTCCTCCCATGTACGCGATGTGGTACTTACGAAGAGCCGGAATCTCACCGTCTTCCACTTGTTGGATACTTGATTGATGTTAAATGCTTTGAGTCTCCATATACATCCGGCTACGAGATGTTCGCGCTCGAGGCGGCTTCCAAACAGGCATGCGCTTACGAGAGCTTCGTGATACCTGCTGCATTGTTTGGTTGCTTCAAAATTGACTTGATGGCTATGGGAGTATGCTCGTCCTTGGGATGCGACAAGGAGCATTCCAATACCATTCCCTTACTTGTTGTTGCCCCATCGAAGAAAAGAGTTGCCGGCGGTTTTGCGCATTTGTCAAGTGAAAAAGATTAGTTGTCCAGAAAAATTGCCGGATCGGGACCCTTAGGTTCCTTTGCTCGGGAAGTCGGCAAGGCGGAGTGCGCCCGTGACTACGCCCTTTGTTGATTTTCGACCATGTACTTCCCGATGTCGAACTCGGCGGGAAGAATGACCGCACTTGGCTAGTCGCATTGAGGGGGATGGCTTGTCAAAAGAGATATCGGACGGGGGTCCAGCTTTGGAGAACCCGGGAGCAGATGCGGTTGCATGCTAGTGTTTCGGTTTCCCAGGCTACACCATACGAGGCGGTACAAAGTTTTCTCTACGATCTTTGAGTAGGGCGAGGTTCACTTCCTTGAAGCTTTCGAACTTACGAAGTAGATTGCATGCTTTCCAACCTTGGAATCTTTACTACGTTCTTGTGCCGACATTGCTCCGATTGACGGTGTACTTATTCTTGCATCGGAATACGAGGAAGTAGTGGCTTGTCTTCAATGTGGCGGAGCACGAAGGTGGGGGGATCGCAGTAGGTCTTGATCTTTTCAAAATTGTTTGGCACTCGGAGTCCACATTTGATGTCGGCATTCTTTTTTCATCGAGTTTGAACATGGGCTCGCGGAGAAAGATGTCAAGCTGGTTGATGAAACTTGGCCCGATGTGCTTCGAAGTCTTCCCATGAAGCTCTTTACTTACGTCGGGAGTTTGAGCGGCTTCAATGTTACGATGATGGCCTTGATTTTCACAGGATCGGCTTCGATACCTGCTTTACGTAACCATGTACCCCAGAGTACACTTGCCGCGCTTGACGCCTTAGAAGGTGCACTTTGCTTGGGAGTTCAACCTCATGGAGTGTTTTACAGTGCACGGTTGAAGAGACTTCCTCCCGGATACGTCGTAGTGTCTTTGCATGCTCGAGTCCCTTGGAGTGGATGATCGTAGTGTAGCCGACATTATACTTCGATTTCTTTGTGAATCAGTGTCATGGAAAGAGAAGCACATTGCGGACCATTTAGTAGAAGTAGCCCCGAGACGTTCTTCGGATCCGAAGCAGCATGGCCAGAGTGTAGCAACGATTATGTCCCCATGGAGGTGGTGAAAGCCCGATGCTTGGCACGATCCTCCTGGGACATCTTGAGTGCGAAGTTGTATCCGGCGAACTGCGTCCACGAAAGGACTTTACTTCGAAATTTGCCGTGGTGTCGACCCGGCATGTCGATGTTAGGCGCGTGGAAATCATCTTTAGAGGCTTGGCCTTGTTGAGATCCCAGGAAATCACGTGACATACGACCTTTCGCGTTGGCCTTGGTGACCAGGTCACGATGTTGGAGAGCCAAGTAGGGTACTCAATCAACTACGATGAAACGCTTGAGCTCGGAGCATTTTCTCAATTTTCTTTAACTTGCAAGGACACGCTCAGGCAGCTTGATCTTGCGCGGCTTACATGTTTGGCAGGGCTTGGATTCGGGATCCGGGGGGAATTACATTGCTCCACGATTGAGGATCGAGTCCACGGCATGTCTGATATGACCGAGGCGAACACGTCAACATACTCCGGGAGGAGGCTTATCGGGGGCTTCTTTTACTGCGTCAATGGCGAAAGCGCACCACTTGTGTCTCTTTTAGGCTCTTGCGCGGTCCCGGGTTCACTTTGGTCGCCATAACCTCTTCGGCGGCTTGGGCCGGTTGTCCTCTTGAGTCAACTACGAGGCTCGAGAATTCCTTAATGTATTGTTCGTTTAATGTATGCCTTCTTTATCAATTGAATTATGCCAACGTCTTTTAAGTTGTTTGTTAACTTATCGAGTTGTTAAAAGTGAAAGCAATGAGGATACTCAGAAAGGTCGAGACTTTTCATTAAACAGAGAACGGGAATACATGATTGGCTACTAACATTATAGTCCTCAGGCGTAAGGCCGTTGGATGACTCGGAAGGGCTGGACTCGACAGGAGGCGGCTCGAGAGGGTTTGAGACCGGGTTTAGGGAGATGTGGGTGCGGGCCCGGCTTGTCTTCCCGGTTACGCTGGCTTGCCACCGGTCGGTGAAAGTTACCCAATTCTTCGGTGGCATTCTTTGGATGCTTGATGAGGGTGCGGGGATCGAGAGGCTTGGCTTACTGTTTGTCCCTATCATGGCGATCATCTTTGTTGTCGGAGCCCCGGTCGATCCAAGTTTGGCAACTCCATGACTTCTTCAAGCAGACTACTGTAGAAATTTGAGTCTGGTCCCAGACGTCTTCTATGGTCCCGGTTCCCTCTGCTTTGGACTTACTTGTCTCGAATGTGGCCTCGGCGGGCTGATCCAGAACAATGTTTCCGTGGAGAGTACCTTGAGTTGCTCCTCCAAGTGGGATTCCCTTGAATGTGTACTCATCTTTGGGTGTGGTGGCGGTTGGTCAGTAGAGGCGTGATGTCGAACGCTCCCTTATCGGATTAGCTTTGAGTCCTGCGAAACGCTTGAGGTCCGTGCTAGGCTGTTCCATTCTTCCTGTAGTCTCGGTGCGACTATCTCTGCTTCTTTCTCATCTTCATTAGTTCAGCTTGTATGTCGGTTCATTGTCGGTCCCCTCGGTTCTGCTGTCGGTTCCCAGTGGTCCCCTCGATTCTGCTTTGTCGGTTCCCTTGGTGAAGTAATGAGCGAGGTCAGCTGGAAGGTCGGAGATTGGGTGTGCCGAATCGGAGGTTCCCCTTTTGCGGGGCTCTTTGCCTTGGTGCGGGCGAGCCTTTTGTCTTCCTTGATGTCGGTAGGTGTTGGCACGTAGCGAAGCCCACAGGGCGTAGTGTGGTCCTTGACTTCAATAACTTGGTGTTGGCCTTGCGGCCTTTTTGCGAGCCGATCACAGGATGAAGTTCATGAGTTTCATCATCTTTATGGCGGGAGGAATCGATCGTGTGAGACAGTGGAAGGTCCACGTTGCATATTTGGATCTTGGAGGTCTCAGTGAATCCGATTAATGGCATGTCATCATTATGCTTGATTTCCAACACTTTGGAATGTCGTTGGTGCTTGGTCCCCTCGGTGGTAGCCTGTCGCCGTAGGCGTAGTTAGCTCGTTGCCTTGCATGAACTTGAGGCAGTGAAGGGTGGATGCCACGCCATTGATTTGATGCGGCCAGGGGACGCCCCGGGGATGGGCTGTGAAAGTGATTGGAATGTCCAACACTTGGAATTCGATGGGGATCGCCCGCTTGCCGAACCGGATGTTGAGAGTAGCAACCAGAAGCTGTACGGGAAGTAGAGTCATAGGCCTTGGCAGTGTGGGTGAAGGCTTAAGATGCAGTGGGCTTGATGTCAGCCGGGTCCATCATCTTGGCGGGCAAGACATTCATTAGGAACCTCAGTCTACCAACACGCGGGAAGGCGACGCTCGTCAGTGGGTGTGATGTAGAGCGGCTCGTTGTGATCGGCCCCAAATTTTGGAAAGGTCCAAATGCTGTGAAGGTGATAATGTTGCCATAGTGGATGTTGCCGATCATTTGAATGACTTCATGCGGGGTTGCGTCCACGGGGACCATGGTACGGGCGGGCTTTCCTCTAGCTTGAGCTTGTGAGGATAAGAGGAGGTGGCCGAGAGACGAAAGGGAAATGTTCGCACAGTGATGCTTGGTGAGTGAGGATCGGGTCCTCTTTCAAGGGAATTTGCGTCTTGAGTGGCCGGATTGCAATTCGGCTCCGTCGGCTTTTGGTGGCCTTAGGTGGTAATGCATGGATTTGACCCGGCCCATCGGGTTAGAGCAGTGACATCGAGGTTTGGTCCCTTACGAGCAGTTTTGCACTCACGAGTTGAGCCATAGTTAGAGGAGGATTCCTCGTAGCATAGGGCCATATGTTTTCCCTCAACTCATTGATTGTGGATGAATTCAGGGAGCTTCGGCGGCAGCGGATTACGTCCCGGGATGCGCTTGGATGCCTCTGCGGGGAGGTAGCCTACGGTTTGGCCTTGATTGTTCGAATGTCGGTGCACAGCAGTGGTTACTGAACTAAGCGCATGCGTTCTTGACCCTCTCGGGGAGGTTGGAGAGTTCTCGGCTCAGCGAACGGTCTCCTTGATCTCTTCACGGTATATCGCGTTCCTTTCCTTCTTCTTGAGCATACTCGGGGCATTACGGAGGTTGGAGTGCAGCGATACTCGTGATTTGCTAGTTTTCCTCCGCTCACGGGCCCCGGATCAGCCTTCTTGCGGCGGAGCTGCGTCGAGTTAGCGCTGCGTTTCTTCCCGTGTGAGAATAGCCGGTGCTTCTTTGAGCTGCGTGCGGCGGTCTAGGTAAACCTCCATCGGGGAGAGTTTTCTCCTACGCTTTATACGAGTGGCGGGTATGTCGGAAGGTGAGTACACGGCTTCCCGAACATCGGCCCATGTGGTTAGTTCTTTGTCCCAGTTGATCGTTTACGTAAGCGAATGCAGTAGGCTGTGGAATTTCCTGAGTAGTTGCTCGAGGCGAATCTCCATCCTCCTCTTGTTTTTAAATAGACCTTCCTCCACGAGTTGGCCTTTCAATTTGAGTGCGGCAATGATCCGTTCCCATCCTCCCGGGACCGCTTGGGAGTCCGGTTTTGTTGACTTCATGCCGGCTTGGAAGAGAATGGTTTCATCGTCTTCATCGTCGCTTTCACGAGAACTTGCTTTCCTCGGGAAGGTAAAAAGGGGCATTTGGATTCGTTACTGCTGTGTCGTTCCATCTCCTAGGTCATCGGGACCGTTGACCACCCTTGCACTGCGAGAGGGGTTGGATGAGAAACAGACGGTAGTCGGGGAAGTTGCCATGAGCAAAACTCTTGAGGTCGAGCTGGTCTAGAGTGGCCTCTAGCTTTACATGCAGAATTTGCTGTGACACTTTAAGGGCTTGGTCTGTAGGTCTTTCGAGCTTGGTCTTCGTCCCAAAGACGACTTTCTTGAGCGGCTAGTTCCATGAGGGCTTTCCTTGCGAGAGCTAGGCGGTCTCCGTAGGTGCGCGTCGTCGGCTAGTGTCGAGGCCGTGATTACATTCAAATCGCCGAATGGCGGAACACTTGGATTACATTGACGAAGGAAGTCGGGCCCAGGACATTCCATGCGGCCTTCCTTGATCTCGATCACCAAGAAGTTTGCCCATATACGCTTGATTGACCCCACGGGGGTATTGGATTACGCAATGTTGACGGTCTCGTGATCTCGCTCGATCGCCAAGTCTATCGAGCTAACGGTCGGCGCGGGATGTACGAGATCCGGGGGCCGTGACGAGTGGGAGTAGAATCGGCTGGAGCATGTTGATCTTTGAGGTGGTCATTTCCTATGTCGGAAGGCGGCTACGCCTTGCGGGGAAGACTTTCACGAGATGTTTTCGGGGTAGGCTGCCGGAGCGTTCAGAGGTTGATCGACTTGTAGCGGGGTGAGGAGCTTGGTCTCCTTATTTGTTGCCCTTGGCCTTGGCGGCGCTTGAGGGTATAAGCTTGGTGACGGCACGGGCCGGTTGCAGCAGGTGCAGTACTCGGAAGTAGTGATGAGCTACGAGCTCGCTTGGCCGGGGCCTCGTTTACCATGAGCGGGCGGTCGTCGAGGGTGACCTTGGTATTGCGAGAATCGACGATAAGGACCGGATCCTTGGTATCATCGGGGTATACGGAATAGATGATGTTGACGAAGTCGTCGTCGATCACTTGATCGAGAGGATTCTTTGTCGTGTCGACCCGGTAACTTCCAATTGTCGGATAGGTTTACATGCTTGGACGTTGAGCTTGACAATTTCCATGGTATTGGAACCTTGGTCGTAGGTGACACGATCGGAAGGAGTTCCGTCCTGGCGAGCATGTGAATGCGAGAGAGTGCGCTTGCGGGTGCACGCGTCCTCGACTTCCGGAGAGTCAGAGATTCATCGTCATCGATCGCTCAATCCAAACGTAGGGACGTATTGCGTCCGGTTGCGTTGTTGGAGCAGCTAGGAAAACATCATGCTCCTCGTTGGAGAAAAGGGGTGCAGCGGGTAGTTCCTCGTGGAGGACATCCCATACAAATTCCATGCATTCATCACGAGAATGACGGTGCTTGTTGACCTTTATCACGAAAATCTCTTCGCTGGCGGGAGCCGAGAGAGTTTGTTTGGAGAATCTTGACGAATCTCCGATTGGAGGCAGGGGTTTATGTGCCCGCATCATGGCGATGTTCGGCGTTTCCTTCCAATCTGCCTCGAAATGTTGGAAACTTGAGCAGTTGAACTTGATGTATCGGTTGCTTGAGTGCACTTTGCTCGAGTACGTTTACATAGTTGGCATCTCCAGGACTACGAGGGATTACGATGAGATTTGCCCGGTAGTCCCTTGGTTGATTCGAAGGAGGTAACCCCGGTGCACGAGTGCGGACACGCAGCTCTTGTCTCGGCTTCGTTTCCTATGAGGAAACTATCCCCTCGGATGACTTCGAGATCTCCTGCCGGTTAATGAATTTAACACAACGATGGAGAGTGGAAGCTATGGCTTTCATGTGGTGTAGCCAAGGGCGTCCCAAAGAGGCTGTGAACTCGGATGGAATGTCCATCACGTGGAATTTTCTTTGGCACCATTTGGGTTTCGAACCGAGTTCCGAGTCAGCTGTCCCCGAGGATGGGGCGAGACGAGTTGTCGTAGGCCTTGATAGTCAGAAGCGCGGAATCGAGGTGGCTTTTATGGATGCGGAGAGCTCGCGTCATGCTTTGAGAGGGAGGACATTAACGGCTGACCCGTTATCTACCAATACTCAGGGGAGTGATATGGTGTTGAGTTTGAGAGTGATGTACGAGCTTCGTTGTGCCCCGAGGCATCTCTCGGTAGGTCTTCGTCACGAACGTGATCATGCGCCATACGGGACGGGAGTCGTAGATCTCGTCTCTATCCCAGTAGAAGGAGAGTCATCCGGCCATCCGTTTCTGTCTTCCTCTTGCGAGGTAAAGCCTTTCTTTGGAACCTCGGGGAGTGTGTTGAGGCACTTTTGTGGCGGTTGCCGCCCTTGGTTAGCACATTGATCGAGTGCGATTGCCAAGTGACCTTGATCTTCCTTTCTTAGGTCCGAGCTCGGAAGGCTGGACAAATTGAATCTTGGGCGATCCGCGGAGGTTGGAAGCCACATTGTGATAAGATTACCAAGATCGAGGTATTCCGGTGTCCCCGGGGCACGAATTGCGGTTTCGGCGGGACTTTTCGGCTTTCCCTTTATGTTTGCTCTAAAGTTTGCATGGCTGGAGGCAAAGAGGGCCAGGTGGAGTACGAGCACGTAGTAGTCGAACCTCCGGAGGGTTCTCCAGTGTACCTACCTTTGGTATCTCCGGCTTCGTATCTTTCTCTCGATTCTTTGTTGAGAGGATTTCTTCTTTTGTTTTCTCGGAGGATTGCTCGGACGGTTTCTCGGGACTCGTACTCCCGGGCGGGCGGAGCGATCGCAAACATCGTAGGCGATGTGGACATTAGAGGAGGATCAGTGAAAGAGGCGGAGAAAGTGGTTACGTGGCACTCTTCTTGGGCACCCGCTCCAATGGAATTCCATTTGTTATTGTTCGGAAAGGGGTTCCCGGCTTGTATTGGGCCACGGGGCGCTCTAACTTGCCTTCTTCTATCAAGTTACGGATTTCGTATCGTAACCCCAAACGGTTGTCGGTGGTATGGCCGTGATGCGATGGAAAGCGCGATATTTGCTCTTGTCCGCATTGGCTACGGGAATTTTGGGTTTGTAATTGGCAACGGGCTTAAGGAGACCCTCCTTGATTAACCCTTCCCGGCATCTTGCTCGGTGGCATGTCCAACTTGTCGAAGTGTACGACAGTACTTACAGTAGAATTGTTGCTTTGTGGGGTGGGTTTACATTACCCGTTGTCCACGATGGATGTAGTTGACGGACGTATCTTTCCACTTTGCCGGGGCCGGTGCGGGATTGAATGCAGCTGTTGGCGGTATCTGTATGGTGTGCGGTAGCCAACTTTTCCTTGAGATCCTTCTCGAGCGCGAGCCGGCATTGACCATGGCCCGGAGATGCAGGAAGAAATTGTGGCCCGATGAGAGTTACGATGGACGGTCTTAGCGGGACTTGAAGATCCGCATCTATTCGTCTTTGGAGAGTGGCTCCATGATCTCGGAGAGTTTCGGCTCCATCTCTTGTAGAATTCCCCAACACTTTCATCCGCTTTACGCTCGGTGGTGATTAAGTCCTCGCGACTTGTTTCCCACTCTAAGTTGGATGCTAATGTACCGTTCCGGGGAAGATGTTCTTGATCTGTTCCCAGTGTGGCGATCCGCGAGCTTGACCCTCGAAACCATCGTATGTGGCCCGAACTTTTGAGCGTATCTTGGAAGTGGTCGGCCATTTCTTTGGAGGGTTGCTCCTTTTGCTCTCATGCGAGAACGTAGGTGTCGACGTGCGTTTGAGGACATTCGGTTCCGTCGAATCGGTCCATCTCCGGCATTACGAACTTGGCGGGGAGAGAGTGTGACCATTCCGGATACGTAGATTTGAGCATTTCTGCTTTGAAATTTGCTCATGGTGGCTTTCGGGTCTTTCATTTGCTCGACCATCCAGGCTAAGGTTGGGTCCGGTGGTGGGTGTGAGGCTCGGCGCCGGGTGCTACCACGTGAGCGGTAGTGATTGGAGGTGGAAGGCTTGGTATATGAGAATATACGGGAGCCTTTTACGGCTGTATCGGGGTTTGTCCCAGGTGTTTAGGGATTCGTGTATAGGCAACGGGACGAACCGGGAGGGTATTGAGGATATTGGCATCCTGAGATGGTCCGGCGGTGCGGCTGGTGGTATTGAGTGATAGGAGTAGCACTTTGGGGCGACCAAAAATGACGGGGTTGCCACGAGAGGTGGCAACATGGAGCCTAGGTCATTTGTTTCCTTGGTTGGAAGGCATCCGAAGTAAGTTGGCGGGGGAGGAACTGATTGAAGGTTTGGTGAGCTGGTTTCGGGGAATCGTCATCCTCGACGAGGACAAAAATCTTGTCCCGGCAGGGGATAGGCTGCTGCTATACCACGCTCATTCGGAAGGCTGTACCACGAAATTCTGGCGATCTTCTTTACTGCCTCTTGTGAACCTCACAAGCCCGGATGGCTTCTTCCAATGTCATATACATTACCGGTGGCGGGGTCCTTCCCGTCCACGATTTCTCGGTGAGCTAGACATGTCGGAAGTCGGGCGAGGAGGCGAGGGAACCGAAGAAGCGTGCGAGCTGCCGTTACGGTGATCTGGCAAGGCGGCGGCCGGAAATATGAACCACTACGCTCATTGCGGGGAACGAAAGGAAGGGTTTAGGCCGGAAAAGGGAATTTGGCTCAAGGTTTTCGGGCTTGTGCAATGTGCGATTACCGATTAATGTTTACTTAAAGCGCGTTTTCTCGAGTCCTAATCGGTTGGAAAAGAGCGAGTCTTCTTTTCGCAACTAATCCTAGAGCTCTAATCGGTGGATCTCGTCACTACGCTTATAAGCCCCTCGTTTCCATTGTAGATCATCTTTCTCGGGACGGACTATCCCGGCGAGGTACGATAAGGCAAGCGAGTTCCACCGACAAAGGAAAAAGTGAACTTAAAGGCTAGGCGATCACGCAAACTTTCAACGTGTGTGACGTACGGGCCACGGTCGAAGTCAACGTCCTTAAGTTAAGGCGGGGATCGTGCCAAAATTTGGGCATGACCTCTCTGACTCGCTTGTGCGAGAGACCTTAGCTTTTTAGCGTTGGCCAAGATTGTGGGCGGCACGATACATACGGCGAGGTTTGGTGACACGGCGTCACATTGAACCTTCGGGTATATTTTTCGGCGAGCTCGCGTCAAAGTCAAGGATTTGAAAAGCTCAAGACTTCGGGTCGGGAACGACCTTTGGTCTCAATCTCTCGAGCTTGACTCGGAGCGGGTCCCGGCGTGAAAAACATACACTTAGGCTTTATGACACGAGCTAAGCCAAAAAACTAACCGGGGTCTTGGACAAAGTGTGACACAAAGAGTGCATGGCTTACACGGGCTAGGATGGGATGTTTGGGACGACCCCGTACGCCCCCGAAAGGCATACGCGAGGCCAATCGGAGTGCAAGGCGAGTAAGGCCATCCCGGGTTAGGGGTTGTAGTGTGCGGTGTACCGAGGCGGCAAGTGCACGTGAGTGCGGTGTTCCGAGGCGGCAAGTGCGCGTAGTGTGCGGTCACTAAAATTCTTTTACGAGTAAAACGAGATTTTTTGAGAATGTGTCTTAAAGAATTTATGATGCACAATTCAAAAGACAGCAATGAAAATCAAACATGAATGGGGATGCACAAACATGGTAAGATTTTGAAAAGTTGATAATGTAATGCCTTTGAAACAAAAACCGTTCGAGGTTTAAAGTAACACACGCACACGAAAACGAGGAAGGGTAAACGAAAGTTTGACCCACGGAAGGCTTTTTAGAAAACATCGGCAGTTTTGAAAAAAGTATCTTTTCCCCAGTAGTCGCCAAGCGAAATTACCCGATCTTTTCGCGCGCGGGCGCGGAAAAGGCGGTTGTCTTTCGCGGAGGGTTGGTGTCTGAGACCTCGCTTCATGGGAAGGAACAAAATGAGGAGTCGCCACGCGGTTTTTGTATTTTGAGCCCAAACGTTGAGAAACGGCTATTGTGAAAATGTGTCGTTTTTATTGGTAGCAAAAACTTAGGAAAAGGCTTTGAAAAAATGGATCATTTTTATTGGCAGCAAAAACGAGTAAAAAGCTTTTTTGTACCAGAGATTGTTAGGTTCGGAGGTCAAGTTACGTTTCGGGTAGAGCATTACGAGATCGCCCGAAACGCCTCGCATGACGAGTCTTTCTACCTTTCTCGAAATCGTGTGTGTGTGTGTGTGTCTTTTGAAATGGGGGCTTGAATGACAAGCTTAATCTTGGTTTGAATGACAAACGTTTGATTAGGTGACTTTTGAAAAGACGAGCGTTTGAATGACAAACGTCGGTTTTGAGTTTGAAATGAGCGTTTGCTTGGCAAACGTCAACTTTGAGTTGAAAATGAGCGTTTGCGTGGCAAACGTCAATTTTGAGACGGAAATGAGCGTTTGCGTGAC
Organism: Adenophora triphylla var. japonica; assembly: GCA_022495995.1. NCBI lineage: Eukaryota > Viridiplantae > Streptophyta > Magnoliopsida > Asterales > Campanulaceae > Adenophora > Adenophora triphylla. The sequence goes on along the minus strand of JAFEMH010007966.1, from coordinate 53,822 downwards.
AAACGTCGACTTTGAGTTTGAAATGAGCGTTTGCGTGGCAAACGTCGACTTTGAGTTGAAAAGGAGTTCGAAGGTCGAACTCCGGTTTTTTAAACCGGGCGCGTCATTGTTAACGATTTTTACGGGAAAAATGCGTATTAAATGATTTTGAGTGTCAAATGGCGGCTTTTAGTTTGAAGATGAGCGTTCGGAGGCCGAACGTCATTTCGCGCGTTTTGAAAGAGAGTTCGACGGACGAACTCCGGTTTTGAACCGGGCATTACATTGTTAACGATTTTTACGGGAAAAATGCGTATTAAATGATATGCGATCAACGAATCGGGTTGCGACTCGGACTTTGAAAAGTAAATACTATCACGATCCAAACGGGTCGGACTTTGTAAATGACAGTATTTAAAGTGCGGTATCAACGGAATCAAACGATCCAGATTCGTAAATGACGATCAACGAGGCCAAACGGCTCGGAATTGTAAATGACGATCAACGAGGCCAAACGGCTCGGATTTGTAAATGACATAAATTAAATAACGATCAACGGATCGATCGATCCGAAATTGGTAAATGACAATAAAAGTAAACGGAACGGGGTCGGAACGCCGTTTTAACCCGCGATTACTTCTCTTACGGAAAGAGAAGAGGATCGAGGGGCTAAAACGTATCGGACCCCGTTAGACGGAGGCGTCTACATTTCGATAACGATGTTCGAAACGGTTATAGCGGCGGCGCGTAAGCGAGACGGAACGGGAGATTTAGAGAGAGGGAGTTATACCTATGGCTAGGGTCGACTCCTTTGGCTCGGGAGGTGTGTACGGGACACGAAAAGTGATTCGAAAGGTTGTTTCGAAGTTGTAAGGGGCATATTTGATCGAAATATGAAGGTTTCACGCGAATCGAGACAGAACGAGAGCTCGGGAGGGGTAAAAACTGCTTAGGCCGTGGGGTAGAGTGATTTTGGGAGTAAATTTTCTGTCTTCTTTGGCTTTGACAGCAACTTCTATTTATAGGTGAAAATTGCAGTAGGAGTCCGGACGGACTTGGACTGAATCCAGGGGGTTTTTGGGTATTTTGGAAATGCAGGGGACTTGCGGCAATTTCGGGAAAAGTGCACGGGGAGTCCGGCGGACTAGGCTTGCAAATCGGGGGTATTTTGGTCTTTTCCCTTTGAATTTGATTGAAGGGTGACTAGAGCGAGGTGGCATGGCCGCCACGTGCCCCTACGAGTCACCCGGCCATGTGGGATTTTGTCCCCGAGTCCGGTTTTGTTCGCTTTTTAAAATAACGGTCAGGAAATGTCCGAAAAGCCCCGGAAAATGCGTTTTCGGGGAAAGCCGTGCTTTACGTGTGATGACACGTGTTAAGTATGGTTCGACGTCGGGATGCACGGGCGGTCAGGGACGTCTCGTTGGCACAGCAACGGGGAGTTTAACGAGTTCCGGTTAACCTGGAGCGGGCCAGTTAACGGATTTCGGTTAACTTTCTGACGGATTTGGATGATCCGGATTTGGGTACTTACAGGCCCTTAAAACAAAAATGGCGTGGCGACTCCGTTTGATTTCAAAAAATCGGGTACATCACAGTCACGAGTCGTCCTGTTGGGCACGACTCGTCCCCATGGGCACAAGTCGTCCCTCAGGATGCTCCCTCTGATTCATCCGTCCCAGGCCAAGGGAATAGTTAGTTCAGTCCTGGGGACGAGTCGTCCCCTGAATACAAAACCTCCATATTCTTCATTTTTGACAATTCGTTCGATGCGTGTGACCCCATATGACTATATTATGTTGGCAATGAGTTCGATCACATCGATCCTCATAAGACATGAGCGGACTCTAGCAAGCCATCATGTCTACCCAAATAATATAATGCAAAGTTCGATTTCCTATATAGAACATATCACAATCCCTTTGTCACACGATGTTATATTGAACATGAGTCATGGTCCAAGTCAACTCATATTGTTCAATGCTTTCTCGTTACTAAGTAAATTGATTAATCGAATGATATTAATCACATTAATTCATTCGGGCATGGCCATGCACTACATCAATCTTACTTACGAGTGGCCTAGCAAACATCTCTTTACGAGGGACAAATTTCCATCTTGACTTATCATTCTTCCCAACAAGAATCATATCATGCCAATAATAGCCCTTATTGTTATCCGGTTAAAGACAACGTTAAACTATATCAAACATGATATTCATCGAGTGGAAGACGATGATAATCTCAGGTCAAAGGATATCAATGATATAACTATATGAGATTTATTTATGACATACGACCATGACATAAATCTCATAATGGGTCAAGTCCAGTACCTTGTTCTCTAACAAGTACCCATGAATCTAATGTGCATCTCCATGCATATAATCATCATATGATTATCCATTAGACTTCATACTAGTGCTTCATAAGTACTAGGGACACGATTATTAAAGTAAACATGCAAACACATATAATAATCAAAGTAATAATCTCATATATAAATGAAAATGACATTACAAATAGGTCTATCTCTATAGGCCTAGGGCACTAACACCTACAGTCTCCCACTTGCACTAGGCCCAATCATTCATGTATCTTATACCCATGGACCTAACATGACCATCATGTTTAGCTTGTGGCAAAGGCTTGGTGAGAGGGTCCGAAATGTTGTCATCCGTTGGTACCTTGCATATCTTGACGTCCTCCCTTTCACAGATTTCTCGAATGAGGTGGAAACGTCTCAAAATGTGTTTGGATCGTTGATGTGACCTTGGTTCTTTTGCTTGGGCAATAGCACCATTATTGTCACAATAAAGCTCTATCGGGTTAGTGATACTCGGAACGACTTCTAAGTCACTAACGAACTTCTTGATCCAAACCGCCTCCTTAGCCGCATCCGATGCTGCTATGTATTCGGCTTCTGTTGTAGAATCAGCAACAGTGCTTTGCTTGGAACTCTTCCAACAAACAGCACCTCCATTTAGCATAAACACAAATCCAGACTGCGATCTATAGTCATCTTTGTCGGTTTGAAAACTTGCATCTGTGTAACCCTTTACAACCAGATCATCTTCCATTCCTCCAAATACCAAGAATACATCCTTAGTTCTTCTCTAGTACTTCAGGATATTCTTGACTGCTATCCAATGGTTCTCACCAGGATCAGACTGGTATCTACTCGTTGCGCTTAGAGCATACGAGACATCGGGTCTAGTACATAACATGGCATACATGATAGACCCAATTGCCGAAGCATATGGAATATCACTCATCCTCTTTCGCTCATCATTTATCTTAGGACAATGAGTCTTGCTAAGAGTAATGCCATGTCCCATTGGCAAGTTCCCTCTCTTAGAATTTTCCATGCGGAATCTTCTAAGGACCTTGTCAATATATGTACTCTGACTCAAACCAATCATCCTTCTTGATCTATCTCTATAGATCTTGATACCAAGGATATAAGCCGCTTCACCCATATCCTTCATTGAGAAACATTTTCCTAACCAGGACTTTACAGTCTCAAGTGCAGGAACATTGTTTCCAATGAGCAAGATGTCATCGACATATAACACTAGAAATAGCACTATGCTCCCACTTATTTTCTTGTATACACAAGGCTCATCTTCGTTTTTGATGAAGCCAAACTCTTTGACTGATTCATCAAAACGTAGATTCCAGCTCCTCGAAGCTTGCTTCAATCCATAAATGGATCTCTGCAACTTACATACTTTATTAGAATTCTTTGGATCGACAAACCCTTCAGGTTGTATCATATATACATCCTCAAGTAGGTTTCCGTTAAGAAACACTGTTTTGACGTCCATTTTCCATATCTCATAGTAGTAATATGCGGCTATGGCAATTAAGATTCTAATAGACTTAAGCATTGCTACGGGCGAAAAGGTTTCATCATAGTCAACGCCATGAGTCTGCCTATACCCCTTAGCAACAAGCCTAGCCTTATAAGTATGTACCTTCCCATCCATGTCGGTTTTCTTTTTGAAAACCCACTTGCACCCTATGGTTTTTACACCTTCGGGTGGATCAATCAAGTTCCAAACTTGATTATCGTACATGGATTTGATCTCGGATTTCATGACTCCTAGCCACTTGTCCGAATCAGGAGTGGACATCGCCTCTTGATAGGAAGTAGGTTCATCATTCTCAATGATTTCTACTTCGTTACTTTCCGCCATGAGAAATCCATATCTCTCAGGTTCGGATCGTATCCTATCCAATTTGCGAAGAACTTGTGTATCTTGAACCGGTTCCACAACAGCTTGTGAATTTGGTTCCGTCTCTACTATTGGTTCCTTGTCATTTTCGGGTTCTTGAATTTCTTCAAGATCAATTTTACTCCCACTAGTTTCTTTAGAGAGAAACCCTTTCTCTAGAAAGACACCATGTCGAGCAACAAACACTTTGTTCTCGGATCGGTTGTAAAATTGATATCCTTTCGTTTCCTTAGGATAACCAACGAAAATACATTTATCAGATCTAGGTGCAAGCTTATTTTCAGAAACCAATTTCTTTACATAAGCTTCACAATCCCAAATCTTCATGAAAGATAAACTAGGTTTTCTTCCATGCCACATCTCATGTGGGGTTTTAGGAGCCGATTTAGTAGGGACCTTATTAAGTGTGAAAGCAATGCTTCCGGTGCATGTCCCCAAAAGGAAATAGGAAGGTTAACTTGACTCATCATCGATCGAACCATATCTAATAGAGTTCGATTTCTCCTCTCGGACACACCATTCCATTGTGGTGTTCCGGGTGGAGTAAGTTCTGAAACAATTCCACAACTTTTAAGATGATCGTCAAATTCTTGGCTCAAATATTCACCACCTCGATCGGATCGAAGTGTTTTAATAGTTTTGCCAAGTTGATTTTGTACTTCACTTTGAAATATTTTAAATATCTCAAATGCTTCACTTTTGTACTTCATCAGATAGACATAGCCATATCTAGATAAGTCATCAGTGAACGTTATGAAGTACCGAAATCCTCCCCTAGCAATGCTATTCATTGATCCACATACATCAGTATGTATGAGAGCCAACAAATCACTAGCCCTTTCACTACTCTTAGTAAAAGGTGCTTTAGTCATCTTGTCCAATAAACAGGATTCGCAAACATCATATGATTCATAATCATATGAGTCTAAATATCCATCTTTATGGAGTTTAGAGATGCGTTTCTCATTTATGTGCCCAAGACGGCAATGCCATTTATATGTGTCATTCACATTATTTGGTTTGAATTTTTTATTTACATGATAGATATTATCAACATTATTTTCAACATCCAAGACATAAAGGCCATTAAAAGAATGAGCAATACAGTAAAGCACATCATTCAAATAAATGGAAAATTTCTTATTTTCAATAAGAAAACGATAACCTTCATTGTCTAAACAAGAAATGGAAATAATGTTTCTGCTCAAATCCGGAACATAATAACAGTTATTCAAAACTAAAATTAATCCGCTAGGTAAAGTGACTTCGTAAGTCCCTACGACCAATGCAGCAACTCTTGCTCCATTTCCAACCCGTAGATCTACTTCACCCTCTTTGAGCAACCTTCTATTCTTTAGTCCCTGCACATTTAGACAAATGTGAGATCCACATCTGGTATCTAATACCCAAGAACTAGAAGTAGAAAGTAAAATATCTATCACATAGATACCTGAAGTCATGGCAATCTTATTGCCCTTCTTCTTCAGCCCTTCCTGATAAAGCTTGCAGTTACGCCTCCAATGCCCAGTTTCCTTGCAATGGTAGCATACCGCATCCTTTTGGGATTTGGGTTGAGGCTTCTCAACAACGGCAACCTTTGCCTCCGGTTTAGCAACTCTTGCTTTAACCTTAGGTTTCTTGAACCCTTTTCCTTTATTCACCATCAACACTTGATTGGTTTTCTTGGCTATACTGTTCTCTGCATTCTTAAGCATCCCATGCAATTCAGACAGAGTCTTATTCATCCCATTCATGTTATAATTCGTAACAAACCGATTATAACTTTCAGGGAGTGAATGTAGTATCATATCCGTAGCCAGCTCTAACTGGATAGGATATCCAAGCCTCTCAAGGTGTTCGAGGTGACCCTTCATTTTCAACACATGAGTCCCAACAGGTTGTCCTTCAATCATCTTGCATGAATGATGAGCCTTCATAGTGTCAAACCTTTCCTGACGTGCTTGCAACTGGAACATTTCCTTCAAATGATTTCCCAAATCATAAGCTTCCATGTGTACAAGGTCCTTCTGAAGGGCCTTACACATGGTAGCAAGCATCAAGCAACCAACATCAATAGAATCATCCACATGTTTCTTATGTTGGTCCTTTTCAGCTTTAGTTGCATTAGCAGCAGGCTCGGGTGGAACGGGTCCATCGAGAATGTACAACTTCCTTTCCTGTTTGAGAACAATTCCCAAACTGCGGATCCAATCCACATAGTTGTTGCCATTCTCTTCTAACTTGTCCTTCTCAAGGACAGATCGCAGTGACAGATTTTGATTAGTGTTAACAGCCATTGATCTACAAAGATATGCAACAAATATGAACACATATAAGTACCAATTTCATTTAAGAGATTAATTAACGTATTTCACAAATACTCCCACTAAATTATATAACCTTCTTATACAATCATGCATAATATAATTTAATAGGCTAAGATCCAACTTTAATTTAATTTCAAGTCGGCTATGGCACGACTGCTCAAAATTAAACTAAAAAGGTAGATAACATTTATCAATCATATCAACATATGACTCTTAGATCCTTTATGAGATTATAGACATCATATGTCACATGTTTCAATCTTATCTTATGCCTTAGGCCCAAAACTGTTTTGATAGCCTAATTGAGTTCAACCATTTTAAACGTATAGCAATCACCGTTTGCTCATCTTGATCATACAAAGATAGAATCAATGTACCTCGCTGTGGCGTAGCCTACATGAAACTATTCGTGTACTCACAAGTGTTTAAACATGGGTGGCATAAACAAACTCAAATTTCAATGAAGGTTCAATTTTCATGTTTATCAATTAACATGGCAAGGTTGATTCATGAAAACTATATGAGCATAATTATGAACATGGAATGATGCAACACAAATCACATTTGATGTGTAATTACTAGTACGTGGCATCGTATCCAAAGTTATCCCACACTTCCCAGAAGTGCCTGTGGGGAAGGTCTTGGCTTCCAGCCTATATACTAAGTAATACATCAAAACCCATATTATAGATTAATCACATTAATCACACAATTCACTTCATAATCATGGCATATCTACATATACAATTACTTCCATAAGCAAATCCCATATAAATTCATATTCTAAATAATTCATCATGAAAATTAACATAATCACATTGTATAATTATCATGATAATCTAATATAAACATCATGAACGGGGCTCTGATACCACTGTTGGGTTTCGAGGGTCCATGCGCAGCGGAATAATGCAATAACTCGAAAACCTGGAGCCCTAGGATCCGTTCTAGATGATTAATTAAGAAGTATGAAATAGAAATACCAACCTTGTGTGCTTTTGTCGTTGATAAACGTGACCCAACTCCAGATTGACAATCTTGTGAATCCTTGATGAACGATCGTTGAATCACGAACTAAAGATCTTGAAGAGCGAAGATCCTCTATGTGTATCCACGCGATGAACGAACCCTAGAACTCTTCTAGGTGGATTGCTAGATCCTTGATTGAAACTCTTTTCAATCGATGAAGAATAATGGAATTGGATTGATTTTGATTCTCAATTCTCAATTGAAATCTCTCCTTTTTGGTGTTTCTCTAAACCCAAAACGTGATAATGACGGCTAGGGTAACCAGGGGTAAGTATTTATACGTTATAAATAAAAGCCCCTTGCGAAAACCCTAAAATTAGGTCATTTACGTATCAGTCCAGCGCCGACGGGACGACTCGTCCCCCAGGGCACGAGTCGTCCCCATGTCACGATGTTCTGATACTCGCGTCCCCCTTAAGTGGAATAGTTGGTTTTAATTCAGGTCACGAGTCGTCCTGGTGGGCACGACTCGTCCCCATGGGCACGAGTCGTCCCTCAGGATGCTCCCTCTGATTCATCCGTCCCAGGCCAAGGGAATAGTTAGTTCAGGCCTGGGGAGGAGTCGTCCCCTGAATACAAAACCTCCATATTCTTCATTTTTGACAATTCGTTCGATGCGTGTGACCCCATAGGACTATATTATGTTGGCAATGAGTTCGATCACATCGATCCTCATAAGACATGAGCGGACTCTAGCAAGCCATCATGTCTACCCAAATAATATAATGCAAAGTTCATTTCCTATATAGAACATATCACAATCCCTTTGTCACATGATGTTATATTGAACATGAGTCATGGTCCACGTCAACTCATATTGTTCAATGCTTTCTCGTTACTAAGTAAATTGATTAATCGAATGATATTAATCACATTAATTCATTCGGGCATGGCCATGCACTACATCAATCTTTACGAGTGGCCTAGCAAACATCTCTCTTTACGAGGGACAAATTTCCATCTTGACTTATCATTCTTCCCAACAAGAATCATATCATGCCAATAATAGCCCTTATTGTTATCCGGTTAAAGACAACGTTAAACTATATCAAAGATGATATTCATCGAGTGGAAGACGATGATAATCTCAGGTCAAAGGATATCAATGATATAACTATATGAGATTTATTTATGACATACGACCATGACATAAATCTCATAATGGGTCAAGTCCAGTACCTTGTTCTCTAACAAGTACCCATGAATCTAATGTGCATCTCCATGCATATAATCATCATATGATTATCCATTAGACTTCATACTAGTGCTTCATAAGTACTAGGGACACGATTATTAAAGTAAACATGCAAACACATATAATAATCAAAGTAATAATCTCATATATAAATGAAAATGACATTACAAATAGGTCTATCTCTATAGGCCTAGGGCACTAACACCTACAGTTTTTGCGTTGACGCTCAAACGACTCCAAAAATGACTTCGCAATTGTGTCCGCATCACTTCTATTTCTCTAAAAGCATTCAGTAGATTCGCTAGGAACAAGTTATTCTTCAAGAACTTGTTTAAAATAGTTGTATCCTTAATATATATAGGCGTTAAAGAATTGTATCTAATTGCCTAGCAGTTTGGCCTGTATTCAGTTTTGCCCATTTATTTTGATTTTTATAGTCTACATAATACTCCCTCCGTCCCATTAATAACTTCACTTTTTGCCAAAACGGGTGTCCCGTTAAAAGCTTCACCTTTCCTAAAATGGCAAAGAATCTTTACTATTCCACCCACTAATTCTCTCTCCTACTTTACTTTTACACTCACAACACTTTTCAAATTTACTATTCCTTCCACTCATTCTCTCTCCTATTTTACTTTTATACTCACAACACTTTCTCCTCTCTCCTCTTTTCCTTAATTTGTGTGTCAAGCCCCAAATGGTTAACTAATTAATGGGATAGAGGGAGTATTCATTAAGGATATTTTATATATTTTGCTCGACATAACCCATTTAATCTCTTCATTCAATCCATGCGCAATCTCAGCCCCGCTCAATTTCTATACCGTTGAAATGTACCAATCTCAAATTCGAGCACAGTCATACATGATGAGATGTTGGAAAAATATGTTGTGTATTAAGGAAATTGTGCATTTTTCTTACATGAATCGTTTGTCGTTTAATAAAGATTATTATGGGTTAATGTTTCACTCTATTTGAACATTGAATTGGTTTAACTATATATCCAATTGGATATTCAATGCGAAAGATATGATAGTTAAAAGTTGGTGGATTGAAAGTACAACTTTAGAGTTTAATCACACTATTGATGTTCCATGATTTTTAATATTAATTGAGAGATTAATAGGGATAATTACCTTATCATGGGATTTAGGCTTACAAAGTTTGGAATTAAACCCCATAAATACAAGGTAACGAATCTCATATTAATATAAAGATTAATTGGGTATTAATAGGAGAGTTGGTGTAGCTATAAGTGTTAAATTATATTTAGGATTTCTTGAAAATGACGGAATAAATACAAAATAAAAAAAATAAAATAAAAAAATGATAGGGACGTAAAATAGTCGGGGCTTGTGTTGGACACAATCTCAGCAAGAAGAATTTGTCCCGCACTGGTGCTAACGGATTAACGACAATCTTTTCTAAGATGCAACGACTTTTAACTATCGTTAATAGGAGCACTCCAAATTAACGACTCTGGCGAACAAATCTGAGTATTTAAAACTTCTAGACTTGAAGGGAATTTATGCTACAAGATGCTCTCTATTTTTAATTGCTAGAATACTTTGGATGTTTAGAATGAATTAAATTGTCAATCCTGGAGGGGGCTATTTATAGTTTCTGAAGAGTCATAGGTGCCTTTCTGAGAATAGGTACAATTCTATCCGGATGGGGCCGTCCGATCGCACCCGATCAATGAACCAGATTTATGGAATCGTCCCAACCCATACGCGAATGGGTCATCCACCCATTCCGAATCGACCTATACCTATTCGGACGGACACAGACCAAATACCATGTACCACTCCGTGGACCTATCTAGACGGGCCAAGGCCCAACCGAACTGGGCCCAATCACCACCTACCCACCGGGCCCAGTCATGCCTAATCTGAACCAAGCCGCACCCAACCCACACCCATGAGCCGAACCACTGAACTACCATCGAGCCGAATTTCGTCAAAAGTTTAAGACTCTGCCGAAAACTTGATGGATAAAATTTCACTGTGTAATAAACCTTGTAAATACAAGTTACCGAAGTAGCAGTACAAGTAAGGGTCGAACCACAGAGACTTGCGTGTTCAACAAGTTGATTTAATTAGTGCAAAAAGTCACCAAAGGTTTTTGTTTTGATTTATTAATTAAACTACTAAAGTAAGAAACTAAAATAATGAAACTGAAGAAAACAAGTAAACAAGAAACAAAGATTTTCAGGTTTTATATATTGCTATTCATATTTTTGTGATTTCAATCATGAATATGAGTAGCTAATTTCTCTTTTTCATGAATTGGATGTAGCAGTTGTCAAATTTCTATGCTAAAACAATTTTAATTCTTTCAAACTTTCTCCTTTTTATTTGACGAAATAATTATCATTCAATTTATTTGGTTTAGATTGTTGCACTACCGTGGACAATTTATATAAAGATCACTATTTCATCAATTAGGTTTAATTGTTGACCTACCGAAATTCAAGAAAACCTAGATTCATATTTTTCTTATTTGCTTAATGAATTTCTTGAATATTGTTTTGACCTACCAGAATTTACGATAGAAATATAGGGGTTGCAATTCGAACACCAAATGTCCCAATCCTTAGTCAAGTGAAAGAATCTTTGAACGAGATTGTTATTTTTATTATCTATTAAACTCTAGCATAGAAAGGAGACAACTACGAAATCCAATCCGTGCCTAATCTGAACCGAGCCGCACCCAACCCACACCCATGAGTCGAACCACTGAACCACCATCGAGCCGAATTTCGTCAAAAGTTTAAGACTCCACAGCTCTCAGCGAAGTGCGTCCTAAACCGCCCATTCCGCCCTTCGCAGGCTGTGGGTCCATTTTAAGCTAGAACAAAACTAACCTAATAGTCCACTTGGTTGCATGGTAGGAGGAACACACTTGATTGTTATCCCACACAAGTTGATGAATATTAAATACTCTCTAACTTTGTGGTTTCTAGGCAATGTGAGATATGACTTTCCATATTCACAAATTCTTCGCAAACCCATTTCAAGTTCCACTTTTTGAACATTAATTTCTCATTCACCCGAAAATGGTGTTGAGTAAATAAATGCATTTTCCTAATCTACACTAAATGTAGATTTTAATTTTTCAACTTATTTTCATTTACACAAAATGAAACTATTTTGAATTTTTGATCAAAATGTGGTCAAATCATATTTTGTCAACCCATTTCTAACAATAAGTGTTGAAAACGCACAACAAAAGAAATTAGTTCTTTTTCCATCAATTCCTCGTCTTCCCTTCTTGTAAAGTTCTCATCTTCTTACCTTGGTTTCCTAGAATAAATTCAATGGTGATTTTGTACAATCATAGTACAATTCGTCGGATGACTCAAGTGCGCAGTTGCATCTGATTCATTTGTTTTATCCTGAGAGACTAACGTCCATTGAAGGCTCAAACACTTATATTGAGGGGGTGGATTAGAATTAAGGAGAGTGTGTCACGCACTTCTCGGATTCAAACAAATCAAGACGATTATCATACGGTTTTCTCTTTATTTAAGTTTATATTGTAACTTCTATTTTATTTATATTGTAATTCTTTTCTCTTTTGTGCTCATTGTCTGATTTTGTCTAACAATCTTAAGATTTTGTCTAGCAATGGTGATTTTGTCCAATTATGGTGCAATTCGCCGAAAGGCTCAAGCGCGAAGTTACATTCGGTTCATCCGTTTTATCATATAAGACTAATGTCCATTAAAGTCTCGAGCAGTCGTAGTGAAGGAGCGAATTAGTTTTAACCACACATGGCTCAGACTCAAGCAAATCAATACGATTATTATACAATTTTCTCTTTTTTTTTCAAGTTTATATTGTAACTTATATTTTATTTATATTGTAATTCTTTTCTGTTTTGCTCTCATTGTAAGATTTTGTCCATACCCCAACCCAAGTGACCAAAGGGTACAAATGTTGTGTCCCACCAACCTCATAAAGGTACAAACCGTCCAACCTCTCAGATGGAAAGCTACTCTTTACTATCCCAATCACTATCCCATCTACTTTCAAACTGTATTTCTAAACAAGGCAGTCTCTTTCATGCATTAGCCTTTATCAACTCACTCACCTGTCATTACAAACACCTCCCACCTCACCTCACTCCATCCCCCAACCAACTTTCACACCTTTTCACTTCATACCCTTTTCACCTTTTTCATATTTTTCTTCAAAAAAAAAACAAATAAATAAATAAATTAGAGATTTTATAAGAAGAATGAAAGGGTTGTCAAGGTTTTCAAAAGGAAGAGGAGAAAGAGAAAGAGAAAGAGAAAGAAATAATAGTAGTGTTGAGGAAGTTGTGATTGATTGGGAGGTAAGACCTGGTGGTCTTCTTGTTCAAAAGAGATCAATATTAATAGGTCAATTTAGCAATTCTTCTTCTCCTAATACTACTACTGCTGGTCCATTGATCAACATAAAGGTCTCACATGATTCTTACCTCCATCATCTCACTCTCCCTTCCCAATCAACTTTTGGTAATTCTTCTTTCTACTTTCTTTAATTATTCTCCCCGTCCCAAAATTAATATCTAAAAAACTCCGAATCAAAGTAAATTTGAACATTTATTTTGGGTCGGAGGGGTACCGTATTTAATTTTTATGCCTAAAATGAAAGAAAATGGTTTCTCCAGCTGATGGAATTTGTCAACCTTATTGTAGAATTATCTTAGTTAGGAGTACAATATTATTGTAAAATTATCTAAAAAACTACCACCCTATTGTAGAATTATCTTAGTTAGGACTTAGGAGTACAATATTACTGTTTTAAAGTTTTAAAATTGAGAATTGTAGGGCTTTTCCCTGGGTTAGAGGGAGCCCTTCCAGAAATTCTCGATAGCCTCAAGGTTAACCTAAGGCCAAAGAGGGGGTTTGGAAATAGTTTTCAACCAGCAATTGACGCGCCTCGGTTAGTACCTCACTAGCTACGTCATTGCCCCAAGCGCAAAGATAGCTTTAAGTTAATAATCAAGGCTCATTTTATATTCTGATGCTACAATTCCTTCACTTCCATTTCAATGTGGTCTTTTGAATATTGCATTCAAAGTTTCAAATTTATCTGGCTAGTTTATTCAGAGGGAGTAAGTATTCTTTAGGCTTGTATGTCAACTTTTGGGTATTTCTAGTATTGTTTTGACATTGTATATATAGGATCTGAAACTGATGTCTGATTTTTTTGTTACATTAAGGGGATCTGAAAAGTGTTCTTGCCCGTGAAACCGGACTAGAGCCAAAGGATCAAAGACTGTTATTCAGAGGGAAGGAGAAAGACGAAGACGAGTGCCTGCACATGGCGGGTGTAAAAGACATGTCAAAGGTAATTCTGTTGGAGGATCCAGCTAGTAAAGAGAGAAAGCTTGAGGAGACGAAGAAAAATGGAGGTTTAGCTGAGGCTAAGGAAGCGATTTCAAAAGTTAGAGCAGAGGTCGATAAGCTCTCAAACAAGGCGAGTATCATGTATTCCTGCCTTTCAAGCACTTCCAAAACTGAGTTTTTTCAGATACTGCCGCTTACGAATTCAGACAATTTCAGATATGAAATCAGAATTCAGTACTTAAAACTTGAAAAAAGAAAAAACTTAGAAAGAATTATTTATTCAGCTCTTTGTATATCTATTTATAACACATGCTGTATAGGTTGTTGCCTTGGAGAGGTCTGTGAAAAATGGCGCTAACGTTTCGGAGAAGGAAATCACAGTGTTGACAGAGTTACTGATGGTGGAGTTGCTTAAACTGGATAGTATAGAAGCTGATGGAGATGTTAAAATGCAAAGGCGAATCGAGGTTATAATCATTCTGTGCTTACTAGGACTTGTTTGGGATGGCTTAATTAACATTTTTGTTGATTTCCACATTTAGGTCCGTCGTGTACAGAGCTTGGTTGACACACTCGACAATCTGAAGGCAAGAAATAGTAACAATGTCAGCAACAGAAGTTCTGATGTTTCGGTAACAACTAAATGGGAGACCTTTGATTCTGGGACCGAGAGCCTCGCTGCTCCAAAACCAGTACACACTTCCACAAAAGTCACTCATAACTGGGAACGATTCGACTAGCTATAAGTTGTTCTGTCAAGTTTACAGCTTCTTCTGTATATACAATCAGCCTTTGTGTCAGTAGTGCTAAAGCATCGTTAGTAAACACTACTCCCTTGTCATGTTCCCACTTTTTTTTTTTTTTAAATCTAAATCAACTTTGAGCAATAATTTTAGGTCAATTTATGTATTCTAATGAAAGTCTAAAAATTGTTATTGATAATATTTATAAGGGTGCATAAATAAAAAAAATTACATTTTCATTGGAACCAAAAGTGTAAGTCTAGTGATGTTATTTATTCCCACATCAGTAGTCTAAAGAGAAGGGAAGTAGACGAATGAGTATATGTATAGAATACTGTGCACATTGAAACATACTTACCTGGACGGGGTCAATGGACGATCAAGGAGGCCCATGGCCTAGATTGGTCACCTCCATTGCACTTTGGAGGGGTGCCCGTCTAAGATCGGCCCAAGTGGTCGAGCCTACGTCATAATTTGTGGTAGTGGGGGCTTGCGTTCGCGCGACCCCTTCCATTTCTAGTCCAAGGTTATTCTGCTTATTAGATCTGCACTTCTGCAAGTAGCAATCTAACTTGATTTCTTATTATTCTCGGAGATAAACATGACTCTTCAATCAAAGGCGGCCACCAATTATTAACAGACTAATTATATTAGTCAGTCTGCAATTATGAAATGTAAGCCAATGGGTAGATGGCGAAGGCAAGATTTTGTTTGGAGGGGGTGAGAATTAATTAATTAGATAAAACTGTTCCATGGTAATCTACGAATGGCTAAAATGGGTCAAAACTGAAATATGGTGTTGTTTTTTCTTCAAGAACGAAAAGAGCTTCAAATTTGAAAAATTCATTGTTTTTAGTGCTAAAATGATTTTTTTTCTTCCAGTTTTTAAAGGTAGTGTAATGTTAATTTTAGAACACAAGGGGGTTAAATGACCCCTAGCTATCAATCTCACCATCTATTACAATTTGGTATCTGCCAAGTGTTATATCTTACGATTTCTCTTAAAATGAATTTGCTTTTTCATAGCAAAATTAAATATATACATTTGTCATTTATTTTGGGATAAAAGAAGTATAATACATAGTATCAAAACAAATGTTCAAAATATTTTCAAATTACTCTTTTTATCAAGATCAATTTGGGGAAAAAAAAAATGGACATTTCATTGTAGAACTATGAATTATTAGTTTTTTAGATAATGTAAAAGGTCCGTTGTAGTCTAGTTGGTCAGGATATCCGGCTCTCACCCGGAAGACCCGGGTTCAAGTCCCGGCAACGGAATATGTTTTTTTCTTTTCCTTGACTTGAACTTTTCTATTTTGCTTTGTTTGTATAAAAACTTCAATTCATTTTTAAAATTAAATATGTCTCAGCCTTGCTGCAATCATTTTAATCTCCTCCATATACCATTTCCAGCAACTCTTAACCACTTTTTAAAACTATGGGAAACTTTCTGACAATTGGAACAAGGGAAACTCATAAAAACAACGTAAAAGGTCCCTATCCGTTTCCTCTTTCGAAATAGTGAGGAGTAACAAAATGAAGAACCATTATCAACACAAAAGATGAAGATCGTACTACATTCCCACACCACTTTGTTGGTGCAGATTTTAAAACTACGAACTTGCTTCTATATCATATGGGATTATACTGCGAAAATGAAACAACATGATTGTCTTTCATTTAAACGGTCTCTTAAAGGATTGCTTGCCTGCATTTGGTCAACTTTTTTCAATCACGGCTCTTCTAAATTGCCATTTGTATACTCCTCGCCTGGACCACCAGAGTTGCCATTTGATGATCTGGTCATGCTGTTGGTATTTGGATAAGGGGAGTATGGAGAAACAGGGCTGCCTCTAGTCTGCCGAGTCTGTGCAGCAGTGGTACTTCTTGTTGATTTAAGACGAGCCTTTCTACCCTGTATGATTACGTACGAGATATTTCAAATTTTACGGGAATAATTACCTACAAATTAAATGAAAGTTTGAACTCCTAAGAAGACATGCAGAGATCACTATTTTAATAATAAGGGTATTCAATCTTTAGGTGCATGTGATAGACCATCAGTGTACTTGACATATTACCGACGCAAGAAAGGAAAGGAAAGATATGTGGACTGAGTGCAATGCTGAAAGTATGGCTGGAGATATGAAACTGAAAATTATGGCTGATATTACGATGCTGAATTAGGGGCCAGAATATTGTGTCTGTTACTTTGTGTAGTTTCCTTTTATTCGTATAAATAAGAGACATTAGGAAGGGAAAAGGCATTCAGAAAAAATATTGGGATTGAGTCTAGCGACTTGGGAGAGTTCCAGCCTCTATAATTGCTGGGGGGTTGTAAGGGGTTGTAAGGGTTTCCTAAATTAATAAAGTTCTTCTTGAATTCTATTCTTCCGTTTTTCTCTAACAAACTGGTATCAGAGCTGGTTGCTGATTGCTGGAGAACGATGGAGACTAGAAGTCAGGCACAGCGGTTCGAGAATGTGGAAGGAGAAGTTGGGATGATGAAAGAGGAAATAGCTTCACTACGGGAGGAGATCAATCTGAAGTTTGAACGGATGATGCAGGCTCTTGAAAACTCAAATCGAGGCGAATCTGCCTCACGTACAAGAGGGCGTACTAGCGGCGTCGCAGGAGAGGAGATTGAAACAACATTTGTTGGGAATAGGGATGTGTTCCGCCTTCGAAAGCTGGAGATGCCTATCTTCGATGGAGAGAACCCGGACGGGTGGATTTATAAAGCTGAGCGGTATTTCACTATTAATCATTTCTCGGAAGAAGAAAGGATGGAATCTGCGATAATCAGTCTGGATGGAGATGCTCTAGCCTGGTATCAGTGGGAGGAGCAGAGAATGCCCATAGAGACATGGGACCAGATGAAGAGGAAGGTACTGCGTCATTTCAGATCGGATCAAGAAGGCTCGTTGCAAGAACAGTGGGCTGCGTTGGTTCAAGAGGACACCGTGCAGGACTATCGAAGGAAATTCATTGCTATGACCGCGCCACTCAAAGGGATACCAGATGATGTAACCCTGGGCAAATTCATAAATGGGTTAAAGCCTGAGATTCGAGCTGAGATCCGGATATTGGAGCCCAATAATCTGAACCGGGCTATGGAGCTCGCGCAAAGAATAGAGGAGAAGAATTGGACCTTGGCCGGTGAAGGTCCAAAAGTTAATAACCAGCGTCGACCTACCTCTAATCTGCGATTAGAGTATTCTGCCAGAAAAACAACCGTGACGACACCACCTGTTTTGAACCCAATCACAACCGCAGGGGCAAGAACAACTAATGGACGAGTAGCGGCGACACAATCGACTGGCGAGGTGCGACAGCTTACTGATTCTGAATTCAAAGACAAGAAGAAGCGAGGTCTCTGTTACAGGTGTGATGAGCGTTGGTTTCCTGGGCACCGTTGCAAGAAGAAGGAGATGAGTGTGTTGTTAGTGCATGATGAGACTGATGACATCGAGGACGGGAATGAATTGGTATTGAGCGAAGAGGATGTGGCTGGACCAGAACTTGCTGAAATTAATCAAATAGCTGAAATTTCCTTAAATTCAGTTGCCGGCATTTCTTCACCCAGGACTTTGAAATTGAAGGGGAAAACGGGGAATCAAGATGTAGTAGTGCTAATTGATCCAGGAGCTACCCACAACTTTATTTCTGAAGGGTTAGTGGAGCAATTACAAATTCCAGTAGCTGGAACGACGGCATACGGAGTAACTTTGGGTACTGGAAGCTCAGTTCAAGGCAAGGGCATGTGTAAGTCGGTTTCAATACACGTGCAAGGGGCTGAAATTGTAGACGACTTTCTACCCCTAAAGCTGGGTAGTGCGGATGTTATTTTGGGAGTTCAATGGCTGGAAAAACTCGGGACAGTGCAAACCAACTGGAAGACTCAGATTATGAATTTTCGTGTCGGGGATCAGAATCTGACTTTGAAGGGAGACCCTTCATTGGGGCAGTCCTTAGTCTCATTGAAATCGATGTTGAAAACTATGCGCCGAGAAGGTTCAGGAGTGTTAGTAGAAATTTATCTAATGGAGGTACGTGAAGATGACACAACAATTGTTCCAGCATGGCTGCTCCCCATTGTGGACAGATTTCCAACGATTTTCGAGGCACCAACTGGCCTTCCACCAATTCGAGGACATGAGCATGCTATAAATCTTCAGGAGGGGAGTCCACCTGTCAGTGCGGCCATATCGCTACCCTTACGTTCAAAAATCAGAGATAGAAAAACTCATCAAGGAAATGTTATCCGCAGGAATCATACAACCAAGCACCAGTCCATTCTCCAGTCCAGTGTTGCTTGTAAAGAAAAAAGACGGGTCGTGGCGCTTTTGCGTGGATTACCGAGCTCTTAACAAAGTCACAATCCCAGATAAGTATCCCATCCCAGTTATTGATGAATTACTTGATGAACTATTTGGTGCTAAAGTCTTCACAAAGTTGGATTTAAAATCAGGCTATCACCAAATAAGAGTCGATCCCCTAGACATTCCAAAAACAACATTTAGGACCCACGATTGCCACTACGAATTTTTAGTGATGCCATTTGGTCTAACTAATGCTCCCGCTACTTTTCAGTCACTAATGAATGATATCTTTCGTCCATATCTGCGCAAATTTGTGTTAGTGTTTTTTGATGATATATTGATTTACAGTCCCAGTGAAAAACCCATTGTGAACATCTAACACAAGTCCTAGACTTGTTGCAACAGCATCAGTTGTTTTTGAACCGGAAAAAATGTGAATTCGGTAAAGCTAAAGTCACCTACCTCGGCCACATAATTTCGGGAGAAGGAGTAGCTGCAGACCCCACCAAGGTGCAGGCTATGGTTCAATGGGCCACACCTCAAAATTTGCGGGAGTTACGAGGATTCTTGGGACTCACAGGTTATTATAGAAAGTTTGTAGCCGGATATGCTAGAATAGCGCTGCCATTAACAGAACAATTGAAGAAAGATAAGTTTGGTTGGAGTGTCGAAGCCGAGGCAGCCTTCCAAGAGTTGAAAAGGGCCATGACTTCAGCGCCCGTTCTAGCGATGCCTAACTTCAATCAGCCTTTCATTGTCGAGACTGATGCCTCTGGTTTTGGTTTGGGAGCGGTGCTTATGCAGGAGCAACGTCCGATCGCATTCTTTAGTCAAACTTTGGGTGCTCAAGCAAGACTAAAACCAATTTATGAAAAGGAGTTGATGGCTATAGTGTTCGCGGTTGTTAAATGGAGACCGTATTTGCTCGGAAAACGGTTCACAGTACGGACGGATCAGCAAAGTCTAAAATTTTTGTTAGAGCAGCGAGTTGTAGGGAATGAATATCAGAAATGGCTAACCAAGTTAATGGGGTATAGCTTTGACATCGAGTATAAGAAGGGTGCCAGCAACAAAGTCGCAGATGCACTCTCTCGAAAGCAAGAGACGGCTGAACTGGCTGCTTTATTTGTACCACAATGGCAGCACTGGGAACAGTTACAGATGGAACTCAAAAAGGATGAATTTATCAATCGTCTCATAGAAGAAATAGTAGGGAAAGTGCAGCAACACGTGGGGTTCTCTGTGGTAGATAGGCTGTTGTTTTACAAGGAAAGATTGGTGATCCCAAAAACAACTAAATTACTTCCCAGTATTTTGAATGAATTCCACTCCTCCCCTATTGGGGGACACTCGGGGGAACTAAAGACTTTCAAAAAGGCAGCATCAGAGATTTATTGGGAGGGAATGAGAAAAGATATTAGCAAGTATGTTCGGGAATGTGAAGTATGTCAGCGAAACAAATATCTAGCCTCTACTCCCTCGGGCTTGTTACAACCACTTCCAATTCCGGCAAGAGTATGGGAGGATATTACAATGGACTTCATTGAAGGTCTACCTCAGTCAGCCAACATAGATACCATTCTAGTGGTAGTGGACCGACTCACCAAATATGCCCATTTCATTGGGTTACGACACCCCTTCACAGCAAAGGAAGTCGCAGCAGCCTTCACCAAAGAAGTTGTCAAACTTCATGGTATTCCACAAACCATCATATCAGACCGTGGTTCCATTTTCTTGAGTCTCTTTTGGAAAGAGCTATTTAAGCAGCAAGGGACGGAGCTGAAACGAAGTACGGCATATCATCCACAAACAGACGGGCAGACTGAAGTGGTCAACCGGAGTCTCGAAACCTATTTACGTTGTTTTGCTTCGGAAAAACCAAGGTCATGGGGTCGCTGGCTGCCATGGGCGGAATACTGGTACAACACATCATATCACTCATCGACACAATATACTCCATTTCGCGCCTTGTATGGTCGTGACCCACCAGCTTTAATTCGTTATGAACGTGATGCGTCGGTTGTTTCAGCGGTGGATGAAGTCTTAGAAGAGAGAGATGCAATTTTGGATGACTTGCGTATGCCCCTACTGCATGCCCAACAGAAAATGAAGAACCAAGCTGACCGTAAAAGGCACCACGAAGAATTCCAGGAAGGTGATTTGGTTTTCTTGAAGATTCGCCCATATCGACAACGCTCCTTAGCCAAACGTAGATTCGAGAAGCTTGCTGCCCGGTTCTATGGGCCTTACCATGTGCTGCAGCGAGTGGGTAAGGTAGCATACAGGTTGGACTTACCAGACTCAACCTCGATTCACCTAGTCTTCCATATTTCACAGCTTCGGCGTGCTATGGGAACATTTGCTTCGTCACCTACAGTCCCTAAACAACTCAACCAAGATCTCGAGTTAGTCGTGGAGCTCGAGTCTCTCTTGAAAGTTCGTCCAAGCAAACACGGAACCACAGGGGAGACCGAAGTCCTGATCAAGTGGAAGTATCTACCTGATTTTGAAGCTACTTGGGAAGATTTCACCATGTTGAAGAATCAGTTTCCTACATTTCACCTTGAGGACAAGGTGAAAGTTTGGGCTCGGGTAATGATAGACCATCAGTGTACTTGACATATTACCGACGCAAGAAAGGAATGGAAAGATATGTGGACCGAGTGCAATGCTGAAATTATGGCTGGAGATATGAAACTGAAAATTATGGTTGATATTACGATGCTGAATTAGGGGCCAGAATATTGTGTCTGTTACTTTGTGTAGTTTCCTTTTATTAGTATAAATAAGAGACATTAGGAAGGGAAAAGGCATTCAGAAAAAATATTGGGATTGAGTCTAGCGACTTGGGAGAGTTCCAGCCTCTATAATTGCTGGGGGGTTGTAAGGGGTTGTAAGGGTTTCCTAAATTAATAAAGTTCTTCTTGAATTCTATTCTTCTGCTTTTCTCTAACAGTATGCAATCTATACTTGCACTTGGGAACTGTAATGAGAAACCAGGGTTCAAATTGTAAAAAATAGTTCGGAAAATACAAAAGAAAACCTAATGGAATTTAAAATTTTCAGTTATTCAATTTTTTAAGGGGCCTGTAGTTCACTAGTGAAGTCAAGGTTAAGGATATAGGGCAGCTGCCGACATGTTTTTTGAAATGTACTAAATTAGCACTAGACAATTTTAAGAATATTGCTTTTTATCTTTAAAAATAATCCCCACCTTTGTACTAACAATATTTTAAAATTTTTTTACCCTCCTTAAACTAAATTTAGATATTAGATTATAATATTTCATGTTCAAAATAATTCTGCCCCGGTTTGAAAAATATCCTGGCTTTCCCACTGTTTTAGTTCCATGGACTAGTAATCTGTAATCCTGTACATGGGATGAAAACCCAACTGCTAATAAGGACTTGGAAGCGGATTTAGAAGGGATAAATTTGCAGCAAAATCATTCTACTGAGTTCAAATCAGGGACAATGGATGCCAACAACTGTCCAAATTTACTCCTATCTCAAAAAGATAATCCCATTTGCCAGTTAAAGAAAAAATCATGGATGATCCTTTACTTGGTTGTATATTCTTGAAATTGCACTAAATGTATTGCATTTAAAACAAATGAGACTATCTTTTTGTGACAAACCAATAAAGAAAGTAAGACAATCTTTTGTGGAGTAAGTATATTTATAATGGATACCACAAGAGAGAGGTGGGTCAAAGACTCAAATTGAGATGGACAGAGGACATAGACATGATAGGTAGAAACTACAGAAATACCTTCCCCATGCACTTCTCCAAATGAGTAGCAAACCTTCCAGCCATACTTGATCGACCACAGTTCATGCAGTCAAATATTTCATTGGCTATAGGAGGATGAGTTTGTCCAAAAATATCAACAACATATTTCCCATTTGCTTCACTGCTATTACTTGGGTCGGCAACAATTGCACGGGCTTGAGCCGACAGCCTTAGTTCCTCTTCTTCTTCATCCAAATTACGATCAAGTCCCAATCGTGCTATACGGTGACACTCTGATGCAACATCGACGACAATAGAGTCCAGAAGATCATCAAAAACTTGAGAAGCAAGCTGCAAATAAACTTCCGCAAAGGCAAACGAATTACAACAAATAACAGTATTCATCTCCTAATATTCATCGAAGAACTGAGTTAAAAAAGAGGAGAGCACCACATATAGGTGCAATAAACAATACTGAAGTAAATCATACTCCCTCTGTCCCTAAACGTCGAATTCAAGAATTTTTTTTTTATTATCGTAAAATTAAATGTTTAGAAAGCAGATAACAAGAATATTTATGGATCTTTGCCATTAAAAGGTATAAAACACATATTTCCAGAATGTCACTTGAAATAAAATTTGGACATTCAATTAGCGACGGAGGGAGTGCCACATTCAATTTCACAATAACAACAAGGGCTAAGTTGGAGGTCATGTACTTTGATAGAATCTAAACAACATCCCCTTGTAAGAAAACTTCCAGACATCATATCTTTAACAAAGGCAATGTTGGAGATCCTCTCAAAGTGTCATTACATGACTTCAAACAAGATATATATTTAGCAATGAGTGAATCTACACTTATTCGAAGAACATAGTTTATAATACTAAAGAGCAAGATTGCAGTATTTTGTTATCCTCCCCCCCTCCCCCCGCCCGCCTTCTCCCAGTGGTATTAATGGATAAAAAGTAATATGTAACCCTGAATGACACTAGTCACTATGATAGTACAAGCTTTGTTCCCCTTCCAGAAATTTGCAAACATTCCCCAGTGTCTTTAGCCCAGAAAAGATAAAGAATAGGAAATTATTAAGTTAGTCAAACTTTAAGCACAAAGACAGTATGAGAAAGCAATAATATCAAAGTTACAAGTCTTATTTTGGTCAATGTGAACATAATCTGGGATCATTCCATATTTACATGACTCAAAAACCTGCTCAAGTCTGCTACAAATCTACAATCAATTTAACTCGATAACGAAATTCACATGATTCTACACAAATATACCTGCGAATGAGAAGAGACATTGTTCTCAATGGGAGCAGACATGGGTCTTGAAGCCAACCCCCAAGCACCTTACGATTCAGTCCTTTACAAACACTTCAGCTAGGACAAATGAACCAGCAGTACCTTGAAGAAATATACAAACCACGGTATAAGAAATTTACGAGAAAAATCACATCAACTAGGTCATATTAGTGCAATACCGCAAAAACTTGAATCAACACAGGGAATACTCAAGATTATGAATATTGTTAAAGAAATGGGCATTTTTCAAAATAGGGCTCTATAAAATAACATTGAATTCTTCAAAAGCATATGAAAAAAACAAATACAATTTCAGGGTTAATAAGAACCCTAAAATTTCAGTACTGACAAATAAGAAGAATTTTCAGTTTTGATGATCATTCAATCAAGATTTTGATTTTGTTCGAGCAATAACTTGTAAATCCACTGGTGTGAAACGATATCTAGGTCAGAAATATATCAATTATTTGCAATGTCGTCGATTGAAATTATCATAAACTAATAGATTTATTGTAAAGTTAGATGGATTAAAACGTTCGAATTTCACATACTACTCACACACACAACACGCAGAGAGAACTTACTGGAGTTTTTTTCAATTCTGTTGAGAGGGAGACCGGAGAGGGAGATGAACAGAGGGGAAGCTACTCAACGCAATACGGTTATTTGACCATAGGGTCATTTGACCCCTTTATTTTTTGAGGAATGACATTTGACCCCCTCTGAGTTTTAACAACAATGACTATTTTTACCATTAAATTAAAAATATCAATAACATTTGAAAAGAAGTTTTTTGAAGAATTTGTTTTTTGGAATATGGGGAATAAAATGGTTTTTTAATTCATAAGACGGGGACGGGACCCAATTTAAAACAATAAAAAATGAGAGATTTTTTATAGACCTAATATCTATAAGTTTTATGAGATTTTGCGACCATCTTATTAATTATTTATCAGGTAATGGATCATGCTTGTACTCTCCCTATTCATAATATATGTTGTTTTGGAAAAATTTAATTCAAAATAAGTGTCGTATTGGAGTTAGAAGCGTTTAATAATCAACTTTACACCTAAGTTGAAACTTGTTACACTGTATTAATTGTACTTATTATATGTAGTAATGCATAATGAGTGAGAAATAATAAATAAGGGTAAATTTTATACTTATTTTATAAAATTTTTAGTAATAATTTCATTTGTTAAAAATCTTGAAAACTTCGGAAATGACATGTATTTTGAACCGGAGGAGGGAGTAATACAAACCCAGAATTAATTGTCCATCCTTTCCCACTCAAACTGCGGCCAATTTTTTAGGATCTTATGTGTTTGTTTTCTCGCAAGTTTATCTGTAATCAAAATAACCGGTTAATTGTAAATGTGTACTACCTCTGTCCCCAATATGAATACTCTGTTCAAAAACTTTGATCATTTGGTCATTCATTTTGGGACTGAGGGAGGGAGGGAGGGAGTAGTTTGCAAGGGATTCGACCAGAAGCAATAACAAAACTTTTAGTTAAGAAACTCAAGGAGATTCATTTCTGGAACTACATTTTGGTTCAAATACTACAAACTACAAACTTGTTCAAGGTACAACATTTGTAATATACACTATTCCAGCAGCACACATTTGCCTGAGATTTAACCTCAACTAAATTTCACAGACGGGTCTCCATTTTAATCCCCGGGAAACTAAGAGGGACGGTGAGGTTGTCATCAAACTTGCTGCTTAGAGGGTGAGATTCCACCGGTGCACTTGCAACAGACACAACCAAGAAACCAAACACCATTTCCCAACTTTCCTCAAGGTAACCAAACATGGACAAGTAGCACATGAACCTAATATTTTGCAGCCAACAATATCCCATCCAATCAGCATTCAGCAATTCCGAAACTTTAATAGGTTTCATAGAAGCAGTCGCGAAGCTAGAACTGTTTGGGAATGGGGTCGAAATTTCTTGAGAAAAAATTATAATTATTATATGGAATACAAATTTTACCAAACTAAAGGGGGTTGAAATAGAGACAAACATTATTTTTAGTGTATTTATTCAAAATTTAGAGGTACTAATATAACATTTCCCAAAAGTCAAGGGGGTCGAGTGACCCCATCTTGTGTGTGTGGCGGCTTCTCTAGTGCATAGAAGGGTTGAAGAAACATTACCTGATAGAAGCAATGAAACTAGCAATTATCATAGCAATGCTACCAGCATATGATTTCTCTATGTTGTAAGGAAGCTTCTCTCTTCCCAATCGTCTTCCCACAATGTCAGCAAAACGTGACGCAAAGATAAGAAATGTCATTGAAACTACATTTTTTTTTCACGGAGACCAGATCTTCTTCTGTACCACAAGTCATCCAACGGTTATGGATTATTATGGTTGACATCATGATGATGTCAAGAATGATGTATAACATTTGGACCATTAGTGGTACGTATATAAGATTTGGTCTCTTTTTCAAGCTACAGAAAGAGAGAGACGAAAAGGGCCCAAGAAATTAAGTGAAAAAAGACACGAGTTAGCTTTCTTGATTATCATTACCATCTCCAGCACAGAGATTGCAAACTGCTGCAGTTGCAACCAAGGAAGTCTTCCAGTATATTGCACAAGCTAAGGTGATTGTGGATGTATAGTATAGTGGTCCTTTAATAAGCTCCCTGATCCATTCATAAGCACGAGGAAGAAATGAAATATAAGTTCAAAATTCTCCTTCACTGAACAAATTATGCAGAAGAACCATATGGGAACAAATAATATTATTAATAACAATTTTTAGAATTTTATGAAAATAATCAAAATTTCATACTATAATTTTGGTCAAAGTTCAATCAAGTTGACCTCTAAAATCAATCTAGGACAATCTTTCTGGGACGGAGGAATTATTATTCACAAGTTCTAACCTGTAGTCTCCAAATCTGCTAATTGACTTAACAGTAGCCTCATCTTTCACTATTCCCAGTCCAATTAGAAGAACCTTCACGATATTGATGCCGGGAATAAAGGCTGCAAGAAGTGCTCCTCGACGACCCGAACTGCAGTGACCGATCGTAGCTTAAATTCATACATATAAGGCCTCTATGTGTCTCATGTTAACTTACGTGAATAGTGGCCAGCAAAGCATGAAAACCAACCCAACACTTGTACGCACAAGCTTCCTATTTAGTTTCTGAAAGGGGGAAAGTATTGGGTTAAAAACAATGGCATATGAGCAGATTAGAGGACTACTTAAGTTAGTTGAAAGAGTTACAAACAGAAACTATTGTTCTCGTTAAAGGGTAAAAAATAAAGATGGTAACAAAGATGCAGGAGAAGACCATCTTTTCCGAAGGGATTCTCTTACGAAAGCAATCACGGGACTGTAAATATTATCAAAGCAACCTCAAGATTGGAATTTGGGGATCCAGTTTGGCTATTTATGTAAATCACATTTTCTCTCTAAAATGAACTTGCTGTAAATGCTAGAACACCCTGAACATCATGATGAAATCTGGAAACCTATGAGACTTGCCTTCTATGGAACATGTACTCAGTCCTTCTCTAGTAGATTTTAGTTATCTTCACATGCAGCAACCATTTTAACAGGTTTTCAGGTGAGAAACTATTAATATGTTTAATTCAAGAATTTTGGGAGGCAAAACAAAGGAAAACAAAAAGAAGTACACTATTGCTTTCTTTTATGGGTAACACTAACACACAGAATGTGAAACTGAAAAAGCAGAGAAGGCAAATGAATCAATTTCCTACTCTTTTTGATAATACTAAGCTACAAAAGCATACCCGTGGAGTCATGGTTTTTCTACCTAGGATCTTATTTCCACAGGGAAAGTCATGAGAAAAAGAAAACAGTGACAAATCAAGATGGTGGATCCAACTTTTGCCCGAATGCTTCATTTTCAATCACTTCAATCCAATGTGTAGCAAATAGTCACCATAGGAAATATAAATAGGAGAAAATTGCTTATGATGGTTTGGATACATAAACCAAAAGTACAAACAAAGTGCCAGTACTCCTTATTACCACCTCCCAAATTCAACCAAGCAATTGGAAGGCGGCAACTTCAGCTGTCCTTGGGAGCCAATCCAGTCACACACACCACAAACTGAAGGAGCAGGGAAACAATTTTTTCATATCAACCAACTAATCAGCTATCATAAACGAGATCTGCACGTCTTATTTAGTCCGATTCAACTTATTTATTTCAGACACATTTTTAGACCACGGGGTCATTATGTCCCAAGCAAAGAGCGACTTTGTGAGGTGCAGACTTAAAATTTGCATAGGCCATCTGTACAAATAACTCATCCAACAGATAGATGTCGAATCCTGTAACATCAATTAGCCATGAAAGTAGAAAAGCACAATGCAGGTTGGGTTTTTTCTCTAGGAACGAGTATAAGTTCTCATAAATGCCTCCAAAGCAAGGTTCCAAGCTATATATGGTCAAGAATTTCCACTAAAACTTTTTCTTTGTTAATATAAGGTCTGTAACGACCCGAATTTCCACAATAATAATAATAATAATTCTCCAATATAAATAATAATTCAAAACCAAATAACGGTAACTAAAATTCAACAAAATCTTTAAAGTCTTACAAACTCTCAAATAACTGAAATAACCGACTAAAGAGTCTAAACTGAAATAAACTAAAATGATCCTTGAACTCCTTATGAAATGCTCCCGAACCGAATCTCATTCTTCCTATTTGAAATCTGGAAGAAAAGAAGATGAAAGGGTGAGCGAACAATGCCCAGTAAGTTCATATACAACTCCTCCGGTTACTAAGGAGGAGTTGACCAGAAGGAATATCAAAGAATACAAAGTCCAAGAACAATCGAAGACATAACATAGCACAATTTCGAATATAGTTATTTACCAAATTCTCAAACCACATGTCTTTCAAAATCTCAACGGTTTCACAAACTGAGTTGACAAATATTTTGAAGTTTCAAATGATGACGAAATTGATTCAAACTGACTCGAATGATTTACTTAATTAAAACCGTCCCATACCAGTTTTAACTAACTAAACCACTCACAAATTTCTAGGAAATTCAAAGGACTGATAAGCTGAACAAAACTAACTTGAATGCTCTAATTATCTACAACCGTTCTAGCCATAGATAATCAAATCATTCACAGACATCATGATCACATAAGCGGTCAACTGACCTTATCAAACAAAATCCCATAAAGGAAACAAAATGACTCCGCAGAGTCCTAAACAGTGTATCCAGAACACCCCACCACTAATTTGAAGCGGTGAACTAAGTTTGCCCGAAGGCCAAATTTCAAATATACCCCGCCGAAGCAGGTTGTCTAACTTAGTGATCATTGATGGAACACAAAATCATATCATATCAAACTCATTTTTATACAGAATACGAACTTTCACAATGACAATAAAATTTCGTATTTACGAAACCAAAAGGACGATATAGCAAACGAACAGCAAAAGATTAGCAAATAACGGTAAACGAGGGAGTCAAAACAAATACTGACGCGAGGTCAGCTTTTACGTATCAAAGAAACGTATATCGCCAAGAAATATGCGGAAGCCTAATAATTGGAACGGAGCGAAAATCAATTAACTTAAATGATGCATAATCCCTTACCTCGATTTCTTCCACTATCCTTGCAACGAGTCCTCGCACGAATCTACAACCATACAAAAAGGTTCTCTTTTAATTCCTCTAAAAATTAACCCTAAACCCCTTTCAATTTACCAAAATATCCCTAGGGTTTTTATAATCAAATCCCATTAATACTCTCTAATTCACAATTACACACACTAATTACACATTTTCCAGCACACACAAACACACACTAACACACACAAAACCCTAACACACACACTAACCCTAACACCCTACGCACACCAGCCGCACCATACACACTGTACGACTGAAACACACACACACACTGCTGAAACACACGCACACACACTGCACACACCATACACACACCAGCCGCCACTCACACACACATATACACTGCTGGACACGCACACATCACACGCACATGCTACAACACACACAAGCACACAGCAGGAACACACACACTCTCTGCACACACAATACACATACTCGCTGACACCCACACACACACGGCACACATACCACACACACCTCCACAGCACCCACACCCCACACACTCTAAACCCTAACTTCTTCCACAACCCTAGCATGAAATAACACCCATAATCAACAAGCTCCAAACCCTAATCTTAATCTTAAAGGACCTAGGGTTTCTTAGGGTTTTCAAATCTTAAAATCAAAACAACGAAGAAGGGTTTGATCTTACCTTGGTTCTAATCCTCGAACGCAATCGAATCAAGCTTTTTCCTCTTCTTCTTCTCCTTTGGCTGCCGCCTCCCTCTCTCCTTCTCTCTCTCTACTCGGCTGCCCCTCTCTCTCTCTAGGGTTAGAAAACAATAAGGCTGTAGGGTTTAGAAAAGATATTTATAAATAGGTTTTACTAAATCTAAGCCCAATACTAAAGCCCAACTCATCTAAATAAATGAAACCCACATAATATAATCCTAGGACTTCAATATAATATTAGGCCCTCCAAAAGCCTAGGTGAAAATTTAACAATTTATCAAATAATCCTCGAAAATTTTTGGGTTATTACAAGGTCCTAGTGAAATACTTTTAAGCAAAGTGCAGTCAGAATGTCAAAACAAACTGTGCTTGAAAACTCTTTAACAGTTAATTTTCAATGTAGAGCTTAACTTAAGAACCCCAATTCTGCAAAAGCCCTTTTCAAGTATCAGCTGGATATTACGACGAATTTAAAGGTTAGAATATAACAGTTTTATACTAGTACACTTTAATAAAATGATTTTAGCAAGAATGAATTTTTATTGACATGTTGATCGTGTATTTATATTACAATGGATGACAACTATTGACTAGTGATTTACATTGACAAAAATACAAAAGGAAAGAATATTGTCAACTATGCTAGCTACAATCATGGAAATCAAGAAAATAAGAAATATACAGTGCTATGTTTAAGGAGAACCGGATATTGAGTTGATATTTTCCTTAATACGCCCTCGCAAGATGGAAGTTCCTTGCGATAGTCCAATCTTGGAAACAAGGGATTGAAACCGTGCCCGAGATAGGGGCTTTGTGAGAGCGTCGGCAAGTTGATCGTTGCCGGAGATGTGTTGAACTCGTAGGTGACCTTGTTGGACTTGTTCTCGTACAAAATGAAAGGCAAGTTCGAGGTGTTTCATGCGGGAATGAAAGACCGGGTTGGCGGAGTAGTTGGCGGCTCCCAGATTATCACAAAAGATGACAGGAGGTTGGGAGATGGAAGTGCTAATTTCGGACAGTAGGTTTTTGATCCATAGAACTTCTGCGGTGGTGGCTGCAATGGCGCGGAACTCGGCTTCCGTAGATGATCGGGCAATGACACGTTGCTTTTTGGAGGACCAAGCTATGGGGTTGCGTCCAAGGTAGACAATAAAGCCAGTGGTGGAAATAAAATCGTCTTTGTCTCCCGCCCAGTCGGCATCACAAAATGCATGTAAGGGGGAAGGGCTGTTTCAGAAGAGTTGTATGCCCAAGTGCATGGAGCCATGGAGATAGCGGAGAAGCCGCTTGAGAGCTACCCAATGAATTTCTTGAGGGTGATGAAGAAACTGGGCTAGCTTATTAACGGTAAAGGCAATGTCGGGACGAGTGAAGGAGAGGTATTGAAGACTACCGATGATTGCGCGGAATTCTGAAGGATTACAGATTGGTGTTCGTGGTGTAGCTGAGAGGTAGGGATAAGTAGCCATGGGAGTGGTGGAGGGTTTTGAGTGAACCATGCCATGCTTATGAAGTATGTCGTGAATATATTTTGATTGGGATAGGAGTATGCCATTAGAATTAGGAGTTACCTCAATGCCAAGAAAATAGGACAGAGGACCTAAATCTTTTAGCGAGAACCGAGATGAGAGATGATGAATAAATGTGGTGAGAAAGGTGTTGGAAGGTCCGGTGATAATAATGTCATCAACGTATACTAGAAGGAGAAGACGGTTGGACCCTTTGAAGTAAGTAAAAAGGGAGGGATCGGCAATGGAGGAAAGGAAACCGAAAGAAATGAGAAAGTTTTTGAGTTCGGAGTACCAAGCGCGTGGCGCTTGTTTGAGACCATAGATAGCTTTGGAGAGTTTACATACGTGAGAGAAGTTGGTAGTGTTTTGAAACCCGGGTGGTTGGGTCATGTAAACGGTTTCGGAGAGATGACCTTGGAGAAAGGCATTGTTGATATCAAGTTGGCGAAGAGACCAACCTTGGCTAATGGCGAGAGAGAGAATGAGACGAATGGTGACGGGTTTTACAACCGGACTAAAGGTGTTGGAGTAATCAAGACCCGGGCGTTGATGAAAACCTTTGGCAACAAGCCGAGCCTTGTATTTTTGGATGGAGTTGTCGGGGTTATATTTAATTCGAAAGACCCATTTACACCCGACAACATTGGGTGCTTCATGGGATGGAACTAGGGACCATGTTTTATTTCGTATTAATGCATTATATTCCTCTAGCATAGCGGCATGCCAATGGGGTGAGTCGAGTGCTTGTTTGGTGGAGGTGGGGAGGGAGTTGGAAGAGGGTAAGGTTGCAAGTTGGGCATATTTTGGGTTGGGTTTACGAATGTTGTTGATGGAGCGGGTAGTGATGGTGCGGCTGGGATTAGGAGGGGAAGGAGGGGGTGGGTTGTGAGCGGGGTTAGAAAATGATGGTGGTGAGTTGGTGTGGGTGGGCGGGTGAAATTACCCGGGATCCGGTTCGCGCGCGGGGGGCCCCCGGCATCTCGCATTTTTCGTCGCGTTTTGGAAATGGCCCGGATCCGATAGGCAGCGCGTTCGCGCCCCGGCATCTGGATTATTCCGTTTTGCGGTAGTTGGGAGGTGTCTCACCGTGTTTTCGCTTTGTAGAGTCGCCACGCCGTTTTTATTAAGCCCAAAACATTGAAAAAGGGCATCAGTTTAAAAATAAACTGTTTTTGTGTGATGAGATTTTGAGTTCGGAGGTCAGATGACTCCTCGGGAAGAGAATATTAGAATCTTAGAGCTCACCCGAGTCGCCTCGTAAAAACGAGTCTTTCGAATACCCCTAATATTCTTTAACTATTGTGTGTGTGTGTGTATGTGCTTTTTTAAAAATGCATGCTGTATCGGATGTCTACATTGTACACTGCTTATTAAAATGTATTGAAATAGTGTAGGAAGGAAGCCTTACCAATGTTGGTTCGTGTCTGTCTTTCGCTGGGGAATAGTGTTTGAGGATGGAATAGTGTTCCGGTACGGACCGGGATTGCTTCGGGAGGAGCCGGTTATCTGCGGACAGAATTTCGGCGTGCGTCGGGATTGTAGGTTGCGTTCGGGCAGAGGTTCGGCGTGCGTTGGGATCGCAGGGATCACTTGGGCAGAGTTTCGGCGTGCGTTGGAATCGTTGGTTGGATTCGGGCAGAGATTCGACGTGGGTCGGGATCGCCGGTTTGACTCGGAAAGAGCCGAAACGCCTCGGAAAAGACCAGGCAAGGCCTCGGAGTACCACGAGGGGCCTCAGAGTACCTCAAGAGTGCCTCGGGGCAGCGCGGGAGCGTCGCGGGAGCGCTCGGAGAGGCTTCGAAGCACCGCGAGGGAGCTCGGAAGGCCTCGAAAGGATTCGAAAGGGGCCGGGAGTGCCCCGAAGGGTCTTAGAGGGATGCCTGAAGGCTGGGGGGAGAGGAGAGAAGGGGGAGATGTGTGAAATGAGGGAGGGGGAGCCCTCTATTTATAGTGTAGGAAAACCTGCAATAAGGTCCGTACGGACCTCCTAGGTAATCCAAATTTTTGGTTTTCCTCGATTTGAGGGAATAATGTGGACTTTAAGAGGATTGTGAAATGATGATGTCTGGTTGCAAAGAGGTCCGTACGAACCAACCAGGCATGCAATAAGGTCCGTACGGACCATCTATGCATTTCAGTAATGATGCACTCCGGGATTTGAGGGAATATATTGGACTTTAAGGGGATTCAGTAATCATTGCAGCAAAGAGGTCCGTACAGACCATTTGTGCTTTTCCAATTTCTGAATAATTCCCAAAAGGTCCTTTTGTCCCTTTTTATCCCAGAAAGGTTCCTCCCTTGGTTTGGCTGGGGTTTTTGGGGGTTTTGAGTGTCAAAGGTCTTCGAGACTGCCTTTGTGAGTCTGCGGTGTTTCCCATGTGCTCGAAAGAGGGTGATCCAGATTGGGGTACTTACAGAAGCCCCTCGACGATGTCACTTACGGAGGAAGTGGGGTCGTCGATAAGATAAGGGTCCTAATCTGGATCGCGTGCTGGGAGAGGAAGTGACCGTGTAGGTCGGTGTGTGAGGACATGGCGGTGTCCTGTTATGTGACCGTTTAGGTCAGTTGGCTGGACCCTATGATAGGATTCCTATGTATCCCTAGCGGGAATCAAGCCTGATCGTAGTTTGTGTGTGGGGTGAGTGTTGTTGTGCACGAGGACGGGAAATGTCCTCGGCGAAACTACGTGCGTGGGCGTGGTGGTGTCGTAGTGAGCGAGTGCGGTGGTAAGGACGTGGTGGCATCCTGGGTGACTGCATAGGTCGATGGTAAGGACGTGGTGGCGTCCTGGGTGACCGCATAGGTCGATGGTAAGGACGTGGTGGCGTCCTGGGTGACCGCATAGGTCGATGGTAAGGACGTGGTGGCGTCCTGGGTGACCGCATAAAGTCGATGGTAAGGACGTGGGCGTGGTGATGCAGGTTAGTAGACGTGGTGGCGTCTGGTGGCCGTATAGGTCGATGCCAGGAACGTGGCGTCTGGTAGTGACGTGGTGGCGTCACAGGTGACATATAGGTCGATGGTAAGGACGTGGTGGCGTCCTGGATGACCGCATAGGTCAGTGGTAAGGACGTGGTGGCGTCCTGGGTGACCGCATAGGTCAGTGGCTGGACCCTTTGATAGGATTCCTACGTATCCCTGGCGAGAATCAAGCCTGGTCGTAGTTCAGAGGTCGTGAAATTGTGAGTGTATGCGGGCGTGGTGGTGCCCTGAAGTGTCGTGTGACCGCCGAGGTCGACTGTGAGGACGTGGTGGCGTCCTAAGATGTGTAATCTTACGAGAAGATGGGTAAATCTTACGAGAAGATGGGTAATCTTACGAGAAGATGGTTAATCTTACGAGAAGATGGGTAATCTTACGAGAAGATGGGTAATCTTACTAGAAGATGGTTAATCTTACGAGAAGATGGTTTGTGGTGTGACCGCCGAGGTCGACTGTGAGGACGTGGTGGTGTCCTGAGATGGAAATTTTTACGATTTTCCAAATCGGGTGGTTTAAGGCCTTTCGAGCCGGAGATAGTGATG
Source organism: Adenophora triphylla var. japonica (assembly GCA_022495995.1). Lineage (NCBI taxonomy): Eukaryota > Viridiplantae > Streptophyta > Magnoliopsida > Asterales > Campanulaceae > Adenophora > Adenophora triphylla. The sequence continues at coordinate 18,248 of JAFEMH010007966.1, read as the reverse complement.
TGGGAGGTTTATACGGTCTTCCGGACCGAGTGGTTTAAAGCCTTCCGGGCTTGAGATAGTGATGTGGGAGGTTTATACGGTCTTCGGTTTAAAGCCTTCCGGTTGTGTCATGCGTGAGGACTTGATTCGTCTTCTGGCTGCGGTTGCGTCATGTGTGAGGACTTGATTCGTCTTCTGGCTGCGGTTGTGTCATGTATGAGGACTTGATTCGTCTTCTGACTGTGGTTGCGTCATGCGTGGCTGCCTTATGCTTTGATTGCGAGAGGTGTAGATGCCTCGTGCTTTGTCCGCTAGGGAGAAGGTTGGACTTATGATGACTGCCGGTGTTCATCTGTTGGGGATCATTGTGGCCTTGTAGGGGCTTTTTCTGCTGAGAAGGTAACTTCGGGCTTACTTTGATGGCCGGTGCTTGAGTTTCCGTTTAGTGGGCGAAATCCGGGCTTACGATGATGGCTGGTGCTGGGGATATGCGATCTTGTACGGGTTTGCAAGAATTCCCTTTTTGACTTGCTGGGGAAGGAGCTCGGGCTTACTTTGATGGCCGGTGCTTGAGTTGCCGTTTAGCGTTTCGGAGGCATTTTGTGCCTTGGGATTTGTGCTTGGAGGTGCTGGCGCTTGTTTCACCTTTTAGTGGGCGAGGTCCGGGCTTACGATGACAGTCGGTGGTTGCGTTGCCGTTTAGTGGGCGAAATCCGGACTTACACTGACGGCCGGTGCTTGTTTTGATGGGTTAAGGACCAAACTGCATTGAATCTGCTGAAATAGGCCTTTGGACAGCCAGGGGCAAAGATTATAAGGGCAAAGAAGTAATTTGGCCACGGGTTGCAAGAAGGTCTGTACGGACCAACACAGGATGTAAAGAGGTCCGTACGGACCGGTGTTGAATTTTACAGCCTCGAGTTTTGACGGCTTTAAAACCGAGGCACCCTCATTCTTCTTCTTCCGGCGTGAACGGCGAGAGAAGGAGAGAAAACTCCATTTTTACACCAAACTCCTCCATTTTCTTAGCTTGAATTGCTTGCGATGGCGGAAGGATCAAGGAGGGGCGTCGTCAGCGGAGCGAAGAGGTGATCGAACAAAGGATGGAGCTTCAAAGAAAGCGCATCTCCTTCGTGCCTTCTTCGAAGAACCGGATGTGTTGTATCAGAATCCGGGAGGTGCATAATCGGCGGAGTTAGGAACAGGGAGGTAAGAAATCAATTTAGTCTTGATTCCTTGCTTGAATTGTTGAATGCTAGAACTAGGTTGTAGTTTTTCGCATATTTGGGGCTTTTGTTATTTGCCATGCTTTTTGTGAAATTCGTGATGAATTGTTGAAATTGAGCATGTAAAAATTGTGGGTATGTGATTTTTGTGCAAAAATGTGTAGATTAGCACTTATTTGTAAAAATAAAGTGCCTCTCTATGAAATGCATGCTTTGGTGTTTTGTACCTTATGCTATTTCTGTATGTACATTGTGAGAAAATTGCCATGTAGGGACAAATTTTGTGAAAAATGTGACATGTGCCGTGTTTTGTGAGCAGGTTTGTACGAAAGTATGTACAAAGTGTAAAGGGATGGACTTTTCTTTTGAAAATGTGTTATTGAAGTAGCTTGGATCAGAAGGCCTGTGGCCCGGCATCCCAGGCATTCTTTCGCGTTGGAGGTGTCTCGCCGTTTTGCTTTCGCATTTTGTAGAGTCGCCACGCCGTTTTATTAAGCCCAGAAACATTGAAAAAGGGCATCGGTTTAAAGATAAATTTTAAGCTGTTTTTGTGTGATGAGATTTTGAGTTCGGAGAGTCGGATGACTCCTCGGGAAGAGAATATTAGAATATTAGAGCTCACCCGAGTAGCCTCGTAAAAACGAGTCTTTCGGATACCTAATATCCTTTAAAAAGTTGTGTGTGTGTGTGTGTGCTTTTAAAAATGCATCTTTGTATCGGATGTCTACATTGTATTGAAATGTATTGAAATAGTAGAGGAAGGAAGCCTTACACAATGTTGGTTCGTGTATGTCTTCCGCGAGGGAATAGTGTTTGAGGTCGGAGTAGCGTTCCGGATTGCCGGGGATGCGGTTGTCCGCGGGACAGCGTTGGCGTGAGTTGAGGTTGTAAGGCTGCGTTCGGGCGAGGTTCGGCGTGCGTGGGGATCGTCGGGATCACTCGGGCGAAGGGATTCGGCGTGCGTTGGAATGCGTCGGTTTCGGTCGGGCGAGGTTCGGCGTGCGTTGGAATCGTTGGTTGGATTCGGGCGAGAGGTTCGGCGAGGTTTGGGATCGCCGGTTTGACTCGGAAGAGCGGGACACCGTGGGAAAGACCGAGCGAGGCCTCGGAGTACCACGAGGGGCCTCAGTGAGTACCTCGAGAGTGCCTCGGGCGCGGCGGAGCGTCTCGGGAGGGCGCTCGGAGAGGCTTCTGAGCACCTCGAGGGGGCTCGGAAGGCCTCGGAAGGATCGAAGGGCGGGAATGCCTCGAAAAGGTCTTAGAAGGGGAGCCGAAGGCTTAGGGAGGAAGAGAGAAGTGGGAGGTGTGAAAAATGAGGAGGGGGAGCCCTCTATTTATAGTCTCGAGATTTGGTGCAAAGAGGTCAGTACGGACCTCCTTGGTTATCCAGGAGTTTTGGTTTTCCTCGATTTGAGGAATATGCAATGATGGTGAATATTAAAAATGATGATGTCCACTTGCAAAGAGGTGTACGGACCATCTTGACATCTGAAGAAAGTCCGTACGGACCAAGTGCATTTAGGGTAATCATTTCTCCGGATTTGAGGAATATTGTGGACTTTAAGGGGATTCAGTAATTTATGGAAACAAAGAGGTCCGTACGGACCTATATTGCTTTTCGTTCTGAAAAATTCCCGAAAGGTCCTTTTGTCCTTTTTATCCCAGAGGGCTCCTCCCTTGGTTTGGTTGGGGTTTGAGAGGGTTTGAGTGGGAGAGGTCTACGAGGCTAACGTGGATGAGTACGCGGTGTTTCCGGGTGTTTGAAAGGGAGTGATCAGATTGGGGTACTTACGAAGCCCCTCGGCGTCACTTATGAAAGAAGTGGGGTCGTAGATAAGATAAGTCCTGTCTGGATCGCGTCTTTGGGAGAGGAAGTGACCGTGAGGGTCGAAAGTGAGGACGTGGTGGTGTCCTTTTGGGTGACCGTTTAGGTCAATAGGCTGGGACCCCAGTGATAGGATTCCTACGTATCCCCAGGCGGGAATCAAGCACGGTCGTAGTTCGGGTGTGGGGTGAGTGTTACGTGAATGCGGGCGTGGTGGTGCCACGAAGTGTCGTGTGGCCGCCGAGTCGGTGGTGAGGACGTGGTGGCGTCGTCTGGTGACCGCATGGTCGGTGATAAGAGACGTGGTGGCGTCACTTGGTGGCATGGAGTCGGTGAATAGGAGCGTGGCGTCACAGGTGCACATGGAGGTCGGTGATAAGGGCGTGGTGGCGTCGAAGTGGAGTGACCGCCGAGGTCGGGTGATAAGGACGTGGTGGCGTCCTGGGTGGCCGCATAGCCTGGGTGATAGGGCGTGGTGGCGTCCCAGGGTGGCCGTATAGGTCGGTAGTAAGGATGTGGTGGCGTCACGGGCTCGGTAGTCGTCGGTGATAAATGACGCGTGGTGGCGTCGGTGGGGTGATAGTCGGTGATAAGGACGTGGTGGCGTCGGGGTGACCGTATAGGTCGGTGATAAGTGACGTGGTGGCGTCTGGGTGACCAGACAGGTCGGTGATAAGGACGCGGCGTCACACCGTGATGGCGTCGGGGTGGCCGTATGATAATGGACGTGGTGGCGTCGGGGTGACCGTATTATAGGTCGGTGATAGGACGTGGTGGCGTCCCGGGTGACCGTATAGGTCGGTGATAAGGACGTGGTGGCGTCCCTGTGACCGTGACAGGTCGGTGATAAGGACGGCGTGTCCGCACCGTGATAGCCGCGATAAGACGCGGCAAGGCCACGGGGTGACCGTATAGTCGGTGATAAAGGACGCGAATCGGCGGGTGCGTCGGTGACCGCATAAAGGACTTGAATCGCTGAGCAAGACGTGTGGCGTCCGGTGACCGTATAGGTCGGGTGATAGCGGACGCGCGGACGTCCGAAATGCGGTGACCGCCGAGAAGTCAAAGGTGTGAAGGACGCTGTGGCGTCCCGGGACTTGGAATTTTACGATTTTCCTAATGCACCGGAGTTGGTTTAAGGCCGTTCCTGGGCCGGGAGATAGTCGCGGAGGACTCGAATCGTCTTCCGATTGCGCGCTGGTGCCACCTGAGGACTTTGAATCGTCATTCAAAGGCAGCATGAGCGCGGGTCGCCGTATGATGTCGAGAGGCGTAGATGCCATTTTGCAGGTTTTTGCATGTCGATGGTAGCGTCTGACTTACGACGGAGCCGCGGTCTGGCTGATGTAAGCCGGCTGAGTGTGCAAGGATTTACGGCCACGATTGCTTCACCATTTGGCGTTGGGAGGCGCTCGTGCCCGGCGACTCAGACGTGAGATGTCGGGTTCTTCGCGTGGCTTCGTTTTGCCGCTGAGCGGGCGAGGATGATGGTCGGTGCCGGGATACGCAGCCAGAGCGACTCCCTCGACTCACTGGGAGGAGCTCCGGCTTACTTGATGGCCGACGGTTGATTCGCCGTCAAGCGGCGGCTCCGGCTTACATCCACTCCGCCTGCTTGAATTGGCTGGGGACGACGCACTGCATGGGCCCTCTTCAAGGGGGAAGATGAATTCGACCTTCAACGTCGAAGTTGTCGCTGAAAGCTGCCAAAGGCGCTTCGCGGCCTGGATATTCGTGGCCGGGAGGCTGTCGTCTTGCTCGAATTGCCGCCGCGGAGCGGCGAGGATCGGGTCTTACGCTCGGATGGCCACGGTTGATTTGCCGCTAGCGGGCGAAGTTCGCTTACATCTCGACTCCGCCGGATTGATTTGCCGCAAGGGCGAGGAGCCGGTCTTACGCCGACGGCCGATGGCTTGAATTGCCGTTGAAGTGGGCGATGTCCGGGTCTACGCCGACGGCTGCGGCTGGAATTGCCGTTGAAGTCAGCGAGGTCCTAGGCCTACGCTGACGCTGGTGAAGTTGACCGATTGTCGCTGCTGGCGAGGTCCTGAGCCTACGCTGACGCCTGGGGGTCTTGATATTCGTCGCAGAAGTGGGCGAGGTCCGATCTACGCTTGACGGTCTGGGTTGAATTGCCGCTCAAGCGGGCGAGGTCCTACTTTACGCGAGCGGCCGGTGGTCAATGCTGCCGGGCGAGGTCCGGCCCACGCTGACTACTAAGAATTGCCGCTGGCCGTGGCGAGGTCCGGTCTTACGCTTTTTGACGGCCGGGGATTGATTTGCCGCCATGAAGCGGGCGAGGGACCGGGTCTTACGCTGACGGCCGGTGGTTGGAACTGCCGGGGTTGGGCGAGGTCCGTCTTACGCTGACGGCCGGGCGGCTGGATTTGCCGTCGGGCGGGCTAGGTTTCGTATACGAGGAAGAACAAAGAGCGTCTTCCTCGCCTTTCTCCGAGTACCGCAAGGATACCACCCACACCTTCCACCCGAGCCGGGGCGAGGCCACAGTGACGCCCACCGATTTTGTCAAGACACGGCTCTCCTTCAAAGGAGAGCCTCCATGAGGAAGGGAGAGCATGATCTCTGATGACGCTACCACCGAGCCGCCGGGCTTCAGCCTCAGGCTCCCGCAGGGCTAGGCCTCGGGATGCTGCATACCGACGTAGAGACGAGGATCACGGCGCATTGGGCCGGGCATCCGGGGTACTGCTGTGACAGCCGGAAGTGACACGGAGCAAATGGGCGCGCGCTCCTTCAGGTATGCACTTCGCCCGAGACTTCGTTCTTTCGAACCACGCGACCGCAGCCTCGCTTTGCTCAGCTGAGAGCTTGACTGATTCGGGATAGGGTCTCGCGACATTGCTTGGGGCGTGGCGTGTGCTCGCCTGCCGAAAGCTCTACTTTTCTCTGGACCGGTTTAATTGGCGGGCGGGCCAATTCCGTTGGCTCCGTTTCGATTTTGCTCTGGAGGTAATGAAGTTTATTGTCAGTTTTGATTTAGCAACTTGTCGTTTCTCCATTTTTTTTTTTTTTTGTCGAGCTCTTCTCCCGCTTTTGTCGCAGTGTGGTTTTAAGTGAGCAGTCTTCAAACAGCTACTTCCTGTACTGGATAGAGATCCCTGGGCTGTCAGCCGCGTATTCTCGCTATCGCCTACTACCGGCTCGTACGGGCCAGAGGAGTGAGGACCAAATAGTGGTAAGCTCACCATTGCCTACTGTGAGGTGCGGTGAGCCGCCTGGAGCTGCAGATAGCCGCCAGGGTTTCGTCTGCTGTTCCCACGCTGGCTCCTGGCATGTAGGGTGATGAGTTTGAGGAGCTCCCGAGATGACGGGAAGCAGCCGGAAGATGCCGCGTGGCTCTGACTCTGCGACGCCACGCCATCCTGGGAGCGAGTCCTGGGCAAGATGGCCCCCGTGCAAGCTTCCCGTTGCCTCCCGAGGGACCCTCCGTTTGGGATGTTTCGACTCCCGGGATATGGATGTGGCTGGATTTTGAGAGGTACTCGCGGTGTGGGTGCCGAGGGAGTTTATTTTGTTTGGTGAGGAAAGTACGAGACCTTCGTTAGAGGAATGTAGAGGACTTCCCCTGTGCATCGGGGAAGTGCCGGAGAGAGAGGCAGGCCCGGCTCCCTGCAGTGTTCCGATGTTCTGGGCCTGGATTTCACTTAAGTGTCCCGTGCGGACCCGGGATCGCGGAGGAGGGCGTTCGTCTCAGACCCTCGCCCTATGTGCCCCGCCGCCTACGGTGAGCTGAAAGGACCCCCGACGCATCGCGGAGCGTGTCTGACTCTTTTCCATCTTGGCATCTTTTCCGCATTTTTCTCTTTTTTGGTTGGTTGAAAAGTATACCGCATTGACGACAGCCGTTTCTTGGTCAAGTTTGTCATCGTGGTGTCCCTGTGGAGAGCCCATGACGAGCGCCGAGCTCCGCCGTTATGCGTGGCGCATGAGATCTTTTGCGGCTAAGCAAGATGGCTGTCGAAGATGTCCCCGCCGGGCTCGGTTCGCGTCGTACGCGCAACAGATGAGCCGATGCCTTCGAGGCATTCAAAGGGATGTTCCTCCACCGGTGGCCGAGCCGGAGCCGGCAGCCAGAGGGACCTTCGGTAGGCGGCATAGCATGGATGCCGGACGTCTTCCGGAGCCGCAGTGGCCTCTCGGTGGGAGGCAGCCCTCCTTATCGCCTCTCATGCCTTCCGCACGCGCTCAGTAGGCGAGTGGATTCTCGTGAGGCCTTCTTTCTTCGACCCTTTCGTGCCGGATTCTCGATCCTTCGCATTATTTTCGAGTGGCGGTGCTCTTGAGTGGCTCGGCACTCGATGATGAGGCGTGACGGGCGAGTTCACCTGGGATGCCCGATTTTTCTTCGTTGAGGATCTTGGGCGAGGATGATGTATGACGCAGGGCTCTGCATTAGTATTCATTTGCTTTCCTCTTCGGCTATATCCCTCTCTCTCTTTTTTTTTTTTGTTTAGCAACAGACATTTTTGGGTACCTGTAATAAAACACATGTATTCGTGATGGCAAACAAGATTTTATTCTTTTAAGATGTAATGTCATTTATTTTTTGTGATTCCCAGGAATTGTCCTAGAAATTGTTGCTATTATTATTTTTATTTTTTTCAGTATATGCCACGCGAGCCGAGAGTGCGCTAGCCATGGGTAGTCGCTGGTTTGCCTGGACTAATGGCTTTGGCCGTTGTTTGACCGTTTCTCTGGGAGCAAGGTTACTGCTGAGACAGCTTGGTTTTTGTACCTGCTTTCCTGTGGAAATGGGCTCTGGACAGAAAAGAGGTCCGTACTTTGATCAGACCTACATTGCAAAGAGGTCCATTTGGATCAACCTCTTGCTTTTCAGAGGACTTAAATGTTTTCCAAGCATCCGGACTTTCTCCCCCATTCCCCATTTGGCATACCATTTTCGAGCTTTCTTCCCCATTTTCTCAGTGGTGACCTCCATTTTTGCCATGGATTCTTCGGATGTTCCTTAGGATTTTGCAGGCTGAGGCTGCCAGCAGAGAGGCAAAGCACACTTCCTTGAGCAACGCTTGAAAACGTGGATGAGACGCTCGTATGTAGGCATCGTAGACTCAAGTTTTCGAGGTAAGGTTTCGTCTTGCTCAGCTTCTCGTCTTTTAAGGAGTCGGGTCTCAGATTTGGGATTTGCGTGGCCGGCCGCAGAAGTTCTGGATATGCCATAGGGAGGCACGTGTACTCGTTTCTCCTACAATGAAATGGTGCCCACTTCTTTAAAGGATTTTCGGGCTTCGATTGAGGACCGGAGGCGGAGGCCATCTCGCTCTTTGGTTGGTGGTGCAGCGCGAGCGTGAAGCCGCAGACTTCTTCTGTGCTTCTGGTCATGAAGAAGCGTCACATAGGCATGATCCTTTGGATTCGGGTCTGCTATCGACATTTGGCTTCGAGAGCCGCCTGAGCGGTTCATGGTTGATGATGAGAGGGACGTCTCTTGGGATGTATTTGCCTTCAAGTGACGTGATGGCGACGCTTTTCCGGGCCGCCCTCCTGAGTATTTGTGGGACGGCGCGCCGCTAGGATGCAGGGCACCTGGCAGAGGGCCGGGAGAGATATTGTCCTGGCTGTGGTGTTGGGAGACTCTTCTCATGGTATCGACCGTCCGGCGACCGGGGATCGCTTTTTACGCAAAAAGAGGGGGAAGCCCCGCCAGCTCACCTCGCGGCGCGAGAGAGACCTGTGCCACGCCCGAGGCTCCGACGTCGTTTAGCTCCTGGGGGGTCATTTGCTTCGCCGACCTCTTGTGCTCGATACGCTGATCGCCAGTCCGCCCGGGAGAGAGCCGGATGGCACGCCTTTGGTACGCATCGATCCGCCGGTGGGTTCCGCGACTGGGAGGATCGAGACTGGGTGAGGATCTGGCAGGAAGTGGTCCTACGCTAAGCCGTAGTTCCAGGTCAGCCTTCGGGTCCTCCCTTCTGCAGCCCTGGGTCAGCTTGTTTCCTACAGTCAGCTGGGATGAAGCAGAGCCTTTGTTGGGCATCGGAATGACCTTGCTACCGCGGAGATAGCTCCTCTTTGTATGTACCCTCCAGTGTGCCTTCTTTGCATTGTCAACTGAGTGGTGAGGGTATTCCTCGCTTTCCCTCTCCTTCGTGGTACTCCTTAGCACGCTTGGAGAGGAGCGCTCAAGTTGACGACCCGCATCTCGGCCCGGCATGAGCGGCCATGTGTCATGCGTCCCAAGTGGTCTCTGGAGAGAGAAAGGTGCGTGTAGCGATTCTCGGGACCCTGGCTGTAGTCAGCAAGCTAGCTTACCGCTCTTTAGGAGTGCCGAAGCCTCGGTCCGACCCTTTTCGATGCGACGGAGACACTTCTGGTTTTGACTACGAGACTAGAGTTGACCTGATCGACAGACAGGAGAGGTCCTCTTGGCGCGTGCACTCCTCGCAGGGAGGAGATCCGAGCCGGGCACCCAAGCGAATGAAGCCCGAGAGCTATCGGGATTATTTGACTCTACACGGAGGACCCTGCATCTTCCTGACCGGTAGACGCAGAGTCAGTTCACGCGGAGCGAAAGAAGACTCACCTGGGGATCGCAGGGAAGAAAGGAAAGAATGGCGAGGGACAAAGCGCAGATGGCGCGGAATGACCTCCTAGGTATCCATTCATTGGCCATTGCAGAAACACATTATTAGGGCTTAAATGATAAGTTAAGTCAGTTTTTTAGCATGTCAGGAACTCCCCAGAGAGTAGACCGTGCTTCTCAACTCCACTGGGCTAAGAAATGTTGTAATCCGTTAGGTGATTTGTGATTTACTTTTTAAAGCTTGGCCGAGACGCCAAGATCTCTTGTTTGCCTTTGCTTCGTTTCTGTGCACTTGTTTCGCTGGTCCATCTGACTTTTCTCGTTCATTCGCGGATGCACTCAAGGGTCCGGGGCCCCGACGGCTATCCCTCACAGGCTTTCAGACATTTGGCCGAGAGGTTGAATGCTCCTTGGACAAGTCATTTCGACTTTTGGTCCTTTTCGTAGCTTCCTTGCCTCGTTGGCGTCGGCTGCTTCGAAGCCCTCCTTAATTTCCTCTCAGCCTTCGCTTTGAGCTTCTTTTTTTTGTTTTTTTTTTTTTGTGAGCCCGTCGAGCTCTTTTTTTTTTTTTTTTTTTTGAAGTCGCAGTGGAGGGCGAAGACAAGCCCCCTGCTTCGGGAAGCAGGCACGAGCCGGCCGCTTGACGCCTGGAGCGACTCCTGATGTCCCTTTTTCGATGTTGCCGCCGTCAAGTTTCGACTTGGTCAAGGTGGACCGCCAGGGCTGGGCTTTCTTGAAAGGCCAGTAGCTTGATGGAGGTCTTGATCAAGACATTCAAACTTTTGACTTTTTTGTGTGTATTTTGAGACCTGACCAATTAAGGCCGGGCTTCTCACGTTCCTCCTGACTCAGAGGGCTCAGTCCTGCGTAGTTCCGGGACACTACATGGAGTGCCAAGCAGATGCGTGCACGCTTGTTCTTCTTCTCAGCGAAGTGATCTGCTGCAAGTTTGCTTCCGTTTGACTGTTGATTCATGAAGGATTGCCGTCTTCAGGTCTGTTAGCAACTCACGGGCGCTCCGGAGAAGATCTTTTCAACCACGAAAGTGGCCGATCCATGTGGGTTCCCATTTCTCCTACTGGTTCAGGTTCGAGCGGGAGAAGCTTCTTCTTCGAAAGTACAAGGTCACCTTCCCTGATGTCTCGGGATTTGACTTTCTTGTCGAAAGCTCTAGCCATCCCGCTTTTGATAGGCTCGGACGTGTTCCACTTGCCTTTAGTCGTCAGTCGTCTAGCGCTGGGAGCTAATTCGTCATGTCAGCTTCTGAGCCGATTCGACTTCGCGTTGATGGGCTCATTTTCCAGCAAGACTCGGAGCGAGGGAATTTTCTAGCTCTACGGGAAAGGACTCCGCTTCCATCCCCCAGTGATGCTGTGGCAAATGGGGTTTCTCCCGTGGCCGTATCGGGATCGATCGCGGCATAGCCCCAAAGTGCAGGTGTGCAGTTTCTCGGGCCAATCTCGCTCCTCGGGTGGTCATTTTTCGGATGATCCGTCTCGAGGAAAGTTTTGCTTGTCGCTTCACCACGGCGCCAAGCCACAGCCGTGGCCTGGGTAGGAGAAGATTTGTGGGCGTGTGATCTTGAATTCAGCCTAATGGCCTCTGGTCAAATTCTCTCTTCGAAGTGTGAGCCGTTGTCTCTCTGGATATGACCTCATTCTGGGATGTGCCGTATCGGCATATGATGTTTTCCTTGAGGAAATGTGCGACCTTTCTTGGAGGTGCAGTACCTTGTAGAGACTTGGCTTCGACCCATTTCCTGGGTGAAGTAGTCGATGGCTACTAAGATGAACTCGTGACCGCTGCCGCCTCAGGCGGAGCGATTTTCCCGATGACGTCAATTCCCCAAGTGCCGCAAAGCGGCCAAGGTGTAGTCATGCAAGTGAGAGATCGTGGGGCGGCAGATGATCTGAGGTTGGAGTAAACCCGTTGGCACTTGTCTGCAGCCTTTTCCTGACAAAGTGGGATGCACCGCCCACGGAGATCCAAAGCAGTAGCTCCATCCCGAGAATGATTTGCAGATCGTGGCTCGCGCATGTTTCCATGTGTGGGACCGGGCAGAAGCCTCCATTGTGGACTTCTCGTTCATGAACTTGTCTCGCTTTCTTCCCGGGCCGACGCAGCCGTAGGAGTGGCCCATGGTAGCGTTTCTTGTATAACATGTCCCCGAGGATGACGAAGTGAGAGGCAAGGCGTTTAGTGGCCACGATGCTCTTGGTTTCGACCCCTTCGTGTTGACCTTCCTTGTTCATGAAGGCAGCTTTCCCGTTCTTGAGGTATTGGAAGATCCGGGTTGTACCATGGCTCATTGACTCCGGCTTAGGTTCCGGTTCGATCTCACAACAAAAGAGGCGTGAATTTCCTTTCGTCCGACTTTGAAGGGTTTGATTGCTTTTCCTTCAGGGATTTCCACAAGGGAGGCCAAGGTGGCTAAGGCATCCGCAGAACCCGTTTCGGTCTCTTGGCAAGTAATGGAAGGTGACCTCTTCGAATTGTGTGATGAGGTCCTCTATGCAGTGCATGGTATTTTTGCAAGCCCGGGTCTATGGTTTTCCACTTGTTGGAGACTTGGTTGATGATCAAGGCCGAGTCCCCATAAACTTCGAGTTTCGGACATTCCTCTCGAGTGCGGCTTGTAGTCCAAGCAGCGCAGCTTCATATTCGGCGGCATTGTTGGTTACCTCGAAATTGAGCTTTATAGCAATTGGGGTGTGCTCGCCCTGGGATCCACCAAGAGCATACCGACGCCGTTTCCTTTTGGTTGGCCGCTCCGTCAAAGAATAGTTGCCATCGGTTTTCGCCTTCTGATTGCGAAGATTCCCTCGTCCCGGAAATTGTGGTTCAGTGGCCTCGAGCCTCGTCGGCTGGGAAATCGCCACATGTTCAACCCATGGCCCGTCCTTTGATTGATTTTTGGTTTACGTACTTGATGTCAAATTCCGCCAGAAGAAAGACCATTCGGCGAGCCTCATTGACAGAGATGGTTTGTCGAAGAGGTACTGACTGGGTCCATTTTGGAAACCAAGTGTACCGTGTGCGACCGCATGTAGTGCCGTAGTTTCCCGACAACCCATACCGTAGCCGCGCAGGTTTTCTCGAGGGCCGAGTAATTGAGTTCGCCGCCTTGAAACTTTCGACCGACGAAGTAGATGGCGTTTTGACCCGTGACTCTTTCTTTTTCTTGACAGAGCATGGCTCCAACTGCGGTGTCCTGGTCACAGCTTAGGTATAAAGCAACAAAGGGCTTTTCCTCGTGGGGAGGACAGAGAATCGGAGGACTCACAAGGTATGCTTTTATTTTTTCAAAGGCATCTTGGCATTCTCGAGTTCCATTCGATGCTCGGCGTTCTTCTTCATCACCAAGATTGGCTCGCACATGAGGTCAATTGGTCGACGAAGCGGCCGATATATTGCAGCGGCCCATGAAGCTTTTCACCTCTCGTCCGAGTTTGCGGTGGTCTCATTTCGATGATAATAGCTTTGATCTTTGAGGATCCACCTCGATGCCTCTCTCGGTGACTACGTATCCCAAAACCTTGCTCGGCTAACCCCAAATGTGCATTGGGGCGTGGTTAAGCCTCATTGAGTGTTTTCTGAGGCGATTGAAGAATTTTCTCAGTCTCGCGAGGTGTTGTCCGTCTCGATCCCTGAGTGAACGATCATGTCATCGACGTACACTTCGATCTCTTTGTGGATCATATCGTGGAAGAGGGCGGCCGCCGCCGTCTGGTAGGTAGCCCCGCCGTTCTTTAGTCCGAACGGCATTACCGTGTAGCAAGAGGTTCCCTGTGGGTTGTGAAAGCCGTCTTTTCTTGGTCTTCTTCGGCCATCTTGACTTGATTGTAGCCGGCAGAAACCGTCCACGAAGGACTTGACTTCGAAATTGGTCAGATTGTCTACCAACATGTCGATGTTGGGTAGTGGAAAATCGTCCTGACTTGCTTTGTTGAGATCTCTAAGTCCACGCAACCGTACTTTTCCATCGGCCTCGGTGACCGTGACAATATTGGAGAGCCATGTGGGGTACTCGATCACCCCGATGAAGCCGACGCTGGAGCATTTTTTCGATCTCCTCTTGACTTGTAAAGACCATTCTCGCTTGATTCGGCGTAGCTTTTGCTTGACGGGCTTAGCCTCGGGATTTAAGGGAATCCGGTGCTCCACAATGTTAGGATCTAATCCGGGCATGTCTCGGTAAGACCAAGCGAACACGTCCACGAACTCTTTGAGCAATGCAATAATGCGTCTTGCTCAGGCCGGTGAAGAAACTTCCGATTTATGTCTTTTGGCTCTTCGCCAGCCTCCCAAATTCACTTTGGTTAAAACCTCCTGCCACTGGGCCCGGTTTTTCTCTCGTTTGACAACATGCTTAAAGATGTGCTTAATGTATTGTTCGTTTAATGTGTCTCGCTTCTTTATCAAGTGAATCGTTATTAACCGCTTGTGTGTTAGTTAATTTATCGCTTGTTAAAGATGCAATGCAGAGGATACTGGAAAGATCGAAGCATTCATTAAGAGCATACGGGAATACATTATTGGCAATGAGTTCGTAATCTTTCGGCGTGAGGCACATCGATGACTCGAGAGACTCAAATTCAAAGCTAATGGACTCAGGATGAGTTTTGACACTAGACTCTAGGACTCGAGGGGTCGACCAAGTCCGTTTCGATCATGTCCTTGGCCGGGGCAAGAGGTCCCGAGAATGCGGCCCGCGCGCTTATCGAGGGGCAATGAGCTTGATAGGAGATGGGGCTTGAAAGGCTTTATGTCACCGTTCCCGATCATTGCTATCACAGAGTTATCGAAACAAAATCGATTAGATCCGGCATCTCGATTTCTTCTTTGAAGAAAGGTGTGTAGCAATGTTCTGTCCCAAGCATCGTCTCGCGGAGTCTCTTGCTTTTGTCTTGGGCATTGCTAGCTCGAATGCACTCGTCCCGCTTGTTGAAGGCGGGAGTGTTGACAGAGAGTTTTTCGAATTCTTCCGCTCAAAGAGGGAGTTTTCCGAACCAAAATTCGCCGTGGAATAGTGGTGGTTGTGGATCCCTAAGGCAGGGGCGTGTGTGTCGAGGAATGCTCTTTCTGACAGATTTGGCTTGAGGCCTCGAATCTTGCCAGTTCTCGCTGGAGCTTGTCCATGGTTGTCGGCCGCCTTTGTTTGGCGCCGATCGCCTCGTTCTTTTTCTCGGATCTTCTTCCAAGCTGCCGCCTTCCTTGTGAAGTACTTGGTCATGTCGAAGCCGTAAGGACGAAGATCTGAGATTGCGTGCAAGCCTCTTTGTTATCTCGTGGAGCGTTTACGTGCAGCTCGCTTGTCCTCCGCAATGTGTTCGAGTAGGGAGAGTATCCTGTGCCGTGCAGGTATTCTCTGTTCTTTGATATTGATGATCCGTTGAGTGCCCCGATGGCGTTTCCCAAACCGAGCCCCGGATGTAGTTCATGTGCTTCATCATTTTCATCTGGGGAGTGGATCTTGTCCCAAATCAAAGGCAGTCTATGTGGCACACTTGGGCCTTTGGGCTGATGGTGAACCCCGTTAACATCATGCCATCATCGCCGGGTTTGATTTCTAAGACCGGGACGCCGTTGGTATCGGTCCTTTCAGCGACTATGCTGTCGCCAGTAGATGATGGCTCATATCTCGTTCTGACGAACTTTACGCACCGATGGAGAGTGGATGCCACCCCATTGATCCGATGTAGCCAAGGGCGTCCCAAAATGGCGCTGAATGTGATCGGGATGTCGATGACTTGGAAGTCTCTGTGGGACCATTTGTTTTCCAAACCAAAGGTTCATGCGGCTATTCCCAAGACCGGGCGGGAAGCCGAGTCGTATGCCTTGATTGCCCGAGCCGAGGGTTTTAGATCGCTGCTTTGATCCCTAGCAAATCCATCATTTTGGCCGGAAGGACGTTCATGGATGATCCCCCATCTACCAACACCCGAGGGAGACGGCGCGTCGTCCAGCTTGAACTGCTATGTAGAGAGGCTCGTCAGTGGGTCGCCCCAAATTTTGGAAGATCGAGCCTGCGAAGGTGATGATATTGCCGTAATTGACGTTGCCAATCATCCGAACCGCTTCATCGTGTCACCGTGATGGGAACCATGGTCTCGGGCAGGCTTTCTTCCAACTTGAGCTTGTGCGGTAAGATGAAGTGAGTAAGGACCAGAGTGAGATGTTAGCCCGAGTGCGCTGAGCCGTGTCAAGACAGATCTTCAACCTGGGGTCCAGGTTTCACTTTTCGGCGTAGGGTCCCTTTTCGCCCTCGTGGCTCAGGTATGACCGGGCCTTTGTCCGTCCGTGGAGGATTCACTCGGGATTTGACCGAACGTGTCGAACATTCACCTCTCGGACTTGTGGTTTCGCTTGTCTCTCCCGTTTTCGGAGCGGGAGGAGCCCGATTGGCGTAAGGCCGATCGCGCATTTCAATTCGTTCACCGTCATGGCTTTTACCGAAGCATCAATAGTGGCTTTGAGATCTTCCCAAGACAGGGGTTGGATTATCCGGACCTCGGGCCTTCGGTGGCGGTGCGAAGCTCGTCCCAAACGATCATGGAGCAAACATTGCCGCGGCCCCGCGCGTAACTAGCCGGGAGATTTGTCGGAGTAGATGACATAGTAGTCAAACTTTCCTGAGGGTTCTCCAAGGGTTCCGACTGTGGGATCACCAGTATTCATACCTCTTTTTCAGCTTTTGCCGAGAAGATAGCTTCTTCTTTCGTCGAGGACGGCCCTCGCTCATCGTATCCTCGGAATTCCATTTCCGCACAAGCACCGCAATCGCACGTCCCACCCGTATGTGTTCGTTGTTCGGCGGTGGTACCGGGACCTCGTGAGGCCGGATGGGCGCGTGCTTTCCTCTCGGAAGGTCCCGTGGCCTTACGTCATAACCGCACGGCTCGTACGAGGGTAACAGTTGACTTCCGGGAGACAATGAGAGACGTTAGAGGCCAGTAGGAGCGCCACTGGCTCGGGAAGCCCTGTAGTTGGGTGGCTAAGGTTCCGAAGTGGTGCATGGCACCTTCGATCCAGCTTGTTGCTCACCTTGACGTTTCTCAATAGCCATGAGGACTCGCCAAACTTCTTCCAAAGGTTGGGAAATTTCTTGGGGGTAAGGTCCCGTTCTCATCGGCTTGTTATCCAATCGACTTGGCCAATGTGGGATTTTGGACGGACCGTCCCGTGTGACTGAGCCGGGAAGGAGGTAGGACCTTGTTGTTTTGACACCGGGAGTACTCCGGGTTGCCCTGGCACTCTCGACCACTCTCTCGTTAGCTCGGAGGGGGTGATGGGCAAGGTTTAGACATCGTGAATGGCCTAACGGGATAAAAGGGTGAAAGCTCACGTGGCACGCGGTTTCCGTTTTCTTTTATTTTCTGATTGATTTTTTTGTTGTTCTTTAATTTACTTCTAAAACATGATTTTCTCTGTAATCCTAGGTAGGTTGGAAAAGATTGCTCTTCTTTTTCGCAACTATGCTAGATCCCGGGTCACCGGAGACCATCTACAGGCGGCCATATAAGCCCCTCGCTTTTGCACCCGTATGCTTCGACATCCTGCAGGTGGACACCCGTGCGAGGGTCCTATAGTGCAAGCGGTTTCCACCGGCCTAAAAGAAAAATCGAATCCTAAGGACCGCAGCCTCGTCATGTTCGTTTTGATTGCGTTAGGCCATGCGTGAATAGTGAACCGAGCCGCCGGCACCGAGTCTGTAAGATCGCCGCAGTTCGGCATGACCTTCTCTTGCTTGCTTGTTTTTTGCATAGGGATCACGTGACGTTGAAAGGGCGTTGGTCCGGGTCATATTGTCATGGCCGGACGATCAAAGGCGTGATGACATGGGCTGTCATGCGAAAGTACGGATGTATATCCGGACTAACATCGCCTGGGTGTAGCTTCGGGAAATCAAGAAGATCAGGTCAAAGTGATGCCTTTTAGCATGACCTTTTCATCGCTTTGCTTTGCGTTAAAGCGCGGGATCTTGGAAGTTCCGAGCCTTGACCTCGAAAATGGCCGGCATGGTATATGTATCCAGGCTGTGAGTGACACGCCTGGACCGGGTAAAAACCATAATCCCGGAAGTCCGACAGATTGTGTGACTCCAAGACTCAAACGTGTGTGGTTTGACGCTTGGCTAGGATGGGATGTTGCTCGAATGATCCTGCGTGCGGGCGCCTGGCAAGAGGCCTGCAGAAGGAAGACCAAACGGACTCGCAGAACCGAGACCACTCCGGTTAAGGGTTGTAGTGTGCAGTGTATCCGAGGCAAAATAGCAAGTGCGCATAAGTGTGCGGTGTAACCGAGGCAACAGCAGTGAGTAGAGCGCGGTGTAATCGAGGGAGGCAAAGAAGGCTGTGAGTGTGCGAAGTCTCCCAAAATTCTTTTTCTCGAGTAAAATAGAAAAATTTGAAGAATTTTAAATGTAATGCACGTATGTATATTGATGCATTTTTTTTTTGTATTTTTATTTTTTTGTAAAATACGTAAACGTTAGCTACGTGCACACACACACAACAAGCTTAAAGGAAGGGGTAAAATGAAAGTTTCGACCCTCATCATTGTTTTAAAAATCTTTCGCTTTTGTTTAAAAGTTTTTAAAAACAAAAAAAGTCCCTGTGCCATGAGTCGCGCTAACCTAAGTAGCTCCGGATCCGAG
>JAFEMH010007965.1:47500-69243 GCA_022495995.1 Adenophora triphylla var. japonica | reverse complement strand
ATCTTCTTTCGGTGCTTGATCTGTGGCCTTCTTATCTGCCTTGGGATTTCCCTTGGAAGATCTGTCCAGATCGGGTCAACAGATTAACTTCCTCATCAGTCGTCTCTTGACTGGATTTCTTCAATGTCTTAGCTAGGGTCAATGGGGGAGCCCTTTTGGCTATTGGCCATTGGTTCTGACGGAGTCTAGTGACAGTGAGAGCGGCTGAGCTGTGTTGGCTCCTTCCTGGGCGGCCCTTATAACTGCTTCCCAAGTCACAGGGCTTTGGGTTTGGGGTTGTGTTGTTGCCCCTTGGATGGCCCACAGAGCTAGGGCGTCCTCCGATTCACTCTCATGGCCGGCCTTGCTGCATTGTTATCATGCAACAAGAGTCAGTATTTGTCGGGACTGGGCATGGCTTTTCGATCTCATCCCCGTGATAGTGCAGCCCATTCCGACTCCCTTCGTAATACTCAAGAGTTGGAGATGATTATAGCGTTTGCAGTGGAGGCGCATCCGGCTCATGGTCCAGCTTTCTAGGACTTCTCCGAAAAGCCGACATACGCAATCTCGGGAAAGGTGACCTCTTCTTGGGTAACCCCGACAAGGAGTGTTACTTTGCTCGGGCGGATCAATTGATCTTAACCATGTTGTTATTTTCTCATTTTGGGCGGATGGGGGGTTAATTTTTCCTCTTTCGAATCAAGTATGGACTTCGACTATCACTGGGATCGGACACCTGAAAACCCTTTCCCAAAGCATGGTATGCAAAGTGTTGAATCTCTAAGACATGGCCACGTGCCTCGATCCATGAAACTTCATGGCCCTCATGTCCTCGGTCTCGTATTCGTCTTCCGAAGTTTCTTCGTCGTCGCTTGCCGATAACCGGCCATTTGTGCCCGGCTCCCATGGGCTCATTTCCTGCATGATTGTTCCGCATTGTTTCCGGATCGGGGGCCTCGCTTGACTCTTCACTCGTCATCATCATCATCATTTGCCGTCGTCGGAATCTTCTTCCCATATTAACGGGATTTCCGGCCGAGAGGGAACGTCGATCAAACCCGCTGGGGGAATATGGGTGCGTGCAACCGCGAAATTGTCATATGTTCCCATTCCCGGAAGCGGTAATTGTGACTCGCCTTCTCCTCCCGTAAATTGCGGGGGAAGAGTGAGAGGGGGTGGCACGTATTTGACACCAGGTAGGATATAGAAGGAATCCTCCTCTTCCGATTCTTCACTGTTCTCGGGATCATATTCGGGCTCTCCCAAAGCCAATTTGCGAAGTGCACTAGCTCCGCATGCTCTTCGGCCTCTTTGCAGCGATAAGCCCCAAGACAGCGCCCGCCGGAAGCTTTCTTGTTCGATTCTTCTTGATTGCTCTAACCATCTTGTGTAAATGGTCCTCTCATATTTTGAACGGAATGCCCCAAATTCTTCGGTATCGGCCTCCCCTTCATCCGAGAAATAGCGGTCCTCGTATTCTTGCAAGGAGTCTCGACATGAGACCAAGATGGGTTGATTCGCTCAACATCTTCAAGGCCGAGGGGGAATCCGAATCTCAGATCCTCGACGAGGTCACCACGGGTATTGGGGACCTTCATCAAGATCTTCCTGGGCATGCGAAGATTCTCCGCATTCAATCATATTCACCCGATTATGGTTCCTTGGCAATGATTTTTGATCGTGTTAGGCCCCTCGGGGCCTTCCAATTTTCCTTGCTCTATTAGCCCTGGATTGCCTTTTTCAGAGTGAAGCACGTGGCCGCCGGATGTCCGTGAGCTTGATGAAAGGCACAATACTTTGTAGTATCCACGGAGCATTCGGATTTGGGTTGGAAATTCTCCAAAGGCCGCAACAAGCCTTCTTTCAGTCCCCTAAAGATGTCATTCAAGGGCATTCCAAAGTTTTCGAGATTTATGACCCGCGAGTCCTGGGCTCGGCCGGTTTCCTGGGGAGCAAAAGGAGTCGTGTTATTACATTCTCGTCCCGCATAGTTAATCGTCTCTTTGCCTTTGGCAGAGCAGGGGCGATGTTTGCGGAGGAGCCCGATATCCGTAGGCGTGCAAAGCGGCGGCTGGCCGCTGACAGGCCTTTTCAAACTTAGCCGCAGAGTTAACCATGGCCCGTAAGTCTCGAGTATGGGAAGTGACCGAGGAGGCTCTCGATGTGGTTTCAAGCATGACCGGAAGATGTCCAGCTTGTTCCTCTTCGGAAGGAGGGATGGCCATTTCACCGAGTTTCGATTCCACCGTTTGTAGAAGTCCCCAACATTCTCATCAGACGCCGCACCGTTGTTTGTAGGTCAACCCTATTTGTTTCCCATTCCAAGTTGGCCTCTATATTTTCTACTCGTGAAAGCATTGGTGATCCGGTCCCATGTAGCCACGGCTTCGGGTTTCAAACGGAAGAACCACTTTAAGGCACTGGACTTCAAGGATAGATCGAAATAGTCGCCCAACCTCCGATTGGTACATCCTTTGGCTCTCATCGCCAAGGTATACGTGTCCAAATGGGTTTTCGGACATGCGGTCCCATCAAAGAGATCCAGATTAGGCATCACGAATTTGTGGGGGCGAGAGGAACAATGGAGTCCGGGTCAGTGGCGGAAGGCGGACTTCTTGGCGATCGGTTCAGGCGATCTGCGCTTTCATTTCCTTGTGTTGTTCCATGAACCCCGAGGCCGGATGAGGGTCTTGTGGCGGAAACCGTAGGCATTCAAGCTAGTGGTGAGCTAGAGAGAGGAGCTACCACCGGAGGCAGACCGGTGGAGGGAACGGCCGATCCGGGGACGTAGGTGAAAACCCGTCCCGGGCCGAGTTACCCCGGGGAGCATGAGTAGGAGCTGAGCAAAAGGGTAGAACCTTGCGGCTTGCTTTGTTGATTTTCAACTCCGGCAAAGTAGGTGGGGCAGCCCCGATGTAGCCGGATAACTTGGATTTCAGTGGGGCCCGTAAGTAGGCTTGAGTGCTGGCCGCCGTCCCGGATTGTTGAATTGCATGGCCGCTTGTGGTGAAGGTGTGTAACCAGGGGGTACTGCGGTCCCGGTGATTCGGATGACACCGGATGGAGGCTTGGTAACCCATAGAAGTCTCGAGTGAGGAATGGATTTGTGTGAGGAGCAATTTGAACTAGTGCATTACGAGGAGGGGCTCCCGACCGTGGCCCAACCAAGTTGTGGCGGCATTCCGAACCTGTGGCCGTTGCCGTGAGGGTCCGGATTGATCGGTTCCGAACCGAGGAGGGATCCCGATTAGCCGTGGCATTCTCGAGATAGCCCCAACCATGAGAAGACATTCCAGATCGATTTTGCCCCCACCGATTTGTGCCGTCGGGCCGCGTGGATCCGGTGGTCTCGTGGTTGGGAGCCGGGCCGACCCGAAAATCGAGGAGCATGGGTTCTGGTAGTGGCACCATAGGAGGTGGGTGGCGGCATCCTCGGTGTAATCGTGGCGACCGAGAGTGGGGTTGGCATCCTCGTCTTCTTCCACGGTGAAGGTGCCATCCGGATTGAGGCCGGCGGCCGCACCGTGACTCTTAATAGCCTCCATAAGGCCGTTTAGCCGTGCTTCTGTCGTAATCCTCATCTCGTTACGCTAACCGATTCCACTGTTGCTCTGTCTCGAGGGGTCCCGGAGGCGGAGCGACGTTGTCCCCATCATTACCGGCCGATGCGTACATTCCGAAACCCGGAGTCGGAACAAACGGCGAAGCCGATGACGCGCTTGACTCTTCCCAACTCGATCAAACGGTGACCTGCCCAAACCAAGCTTTGTGCGGAGGCTGCGGGGGAAAGGACATGAAGGTTCGATGTCCTGGGAATGGAAGGAGGGTAGGTGTTTGGGCTTTGGCTCATGCAACATGCGCTTATTTGTTCACGTTTACTTAAAACATGTTTTATTAACCTAATCGGTTGGAAAAGATTGCTCTTCTTTTTCGCAAACTACTACGATTCTGGATCGGTGGGCCCCGTCACTACGTCTATAAGCCCCTCGTATTCCACCCGTATTTCGACCTCCCAGGGTGGACACCCGGCGAGGGTCCTATAGGGCAAGCGGGTCCCACCGACCGAAAGAAAAACGATCCTAAAAGTCCGGCGGGTAATCGAGTCTTAACGAGCATTCGATGTAAATTACGGACAAAGCCGACGTCAAAAGTCAAGATCATGTCCGAGGGCTCGACGAAAAGTCGGCATGATTTGACCGATAAATGTCCACGATTGATCTTGATTTGTTGTCAATTAAGCCGTAATTAGGCATGGAATATTCATTAATCCTTGATGACTCGATTGTCAATGCCGGGAGTCGGTGCATAATTTGTGCCGCCGTAACCCAAGAAGTCAAGGCGCCGGTCAATATCTTGGTCAAAATCTGCGGCGGAAAACCGGCGTAACTTCGACCGATAAGGGTCCCAGAAAGATATTGAGTCGGTATGCCGACAAAGGCTTGAAAGGAAAGGTCTATACACGGACAGTGGCATGACAATGCACTGTACTAAAACCAACCGGGTCTCGGGACAAAGTGTGTCACTTGGACAAGTGCATGGTCGACACGAGGCTCCACGGGATGTTTGGGTAGTCCCGTGCTCATCCGAGAGGCGTAATAAGACCAAACGGACCGCGACAAGGATTTCCCCGGTTAAGGACGTAGTGTGCAGTGTACGGTCACGTGCGCGTAGTGTGCAAGCAGTCTATATTCTTTTTCTGAGTAAAATAGAGATTTTTTTATGTGTCTTAAAAATATGATGCATGATTTTTTTTTGAAAATTTTCTTCTTCTTTTTTTTGAAAATCTTTTTTTTTGAATTTTTTTTTTTGAAATTTTTAATGAGCACATAAGCACGTAAGCACGAAAATTCCGACAGTTAGGGACATTATTCCGACAGTCAAAATTTTGACTTTCTCCGAGGCGGCCAAAACAACATGAAAACTGTGCAAAAATCAACACACACACAAAAATAATTTTCAAAGCCGGGACGGAAGCTTGACCCTCAAAAGCTTTTTTTTTTTTGAAAACGGTGATACCGGTACGTGGGATTGTTAGACCACAATTTATCCCCGACTCGTGTTAGGAGGCGATAACGGGAAATTTAGTGGTTTCCACCAATATACCAAATACCATTTTTTTAAAAAAAAAGCTTAGTCCCCAGCGGAGTCGCCACTGTGATGATGTGTGTGTATCCGAAAATTTTCCCATTTTTTTGTTTGAAAGAAAAATCAACGAAACGGAGTCGCCACGCCATTTTAATTTTGAGGGCCAAAACTTTGAAAAAAGCCCGAGATCAGAGATTTAGGTTCGGAGGTCATGTTACGCGTCGGGAAGGACGTTAGTGTGCACCCGACGCGCCTCGTAAAAACGAGTCTTCCAAGCTGAAAATCATTTGTGTGTGTGTGTGTGTGTGTGTTTTGGCCAAAATAAGTTGAAACTCAGAAAAGTAAAAATTGGGATATCTTTTTAAGACTTTAAACTGATCCCATGATTTTTTGGAAGATTTTTGGATTGAGATTTGGTACTCAAAAGACCTTTTGAAGTTGAGAGCCATTTCTGCCAGAATGAAAAAGGCAGTGGACCTTTGATTTTGAAATGGATTCAAGGGTCTTAAAACTTCACAATCTGGATAAACTCAGAGAATGAAAGTTGTTCTAGACACCTTAAATAAAGTTTGTGCGAAGGAATTTTCCATTTTGGAGAATATTTGAGGGGTCAAAACCTTCTGGAAACCTCAGATATGAGATCTGGATCCCCAGAAGCTGATGAACTAGCCTCTGGAAGAAAATTTGAAAAGAGGAGTTTTACTCACCCAAAAAATAAAGTAAAAATATGTCTGGAAAGCTCTGGATGTTGGCTACAAAAAGTATTTTGTAGTCAACACCAAATTCCAAGTTCATCTGTGTCCAAAAATTAAGACCATGGACTGAGGTCTGAGAAAATTGCTACTGGACAGCAACTTCTCAAGAAGGAGAATATGATTTTAAAGGGGGTTTTGCATCCATGCTTGTCCCCATTTCCCTAGGTTTTGGTTAGTGATCACTAGACATTTTAGTGGTGAATCAACTATACCAAACCATCCTTGGGGTACATTAGGACTAAGCATTTCATTTGCTTGGGAAGGGGATTTTTATCCTTTGAAAATGAGATTTTATGCTTGAAAATGGTTTTTAGGGTTTTGAAAATGAGTTTTCTTTGCAAGAAAGTAAGAGAACTTGAAAATAATGTTGATCTTTGTAGAAGATCATCCATGGAGATGGTCTTCCATGGTGATCTTCTTAGATCTAGAGCAAGAAGATGAAAGAACTACATTTTGTAGTTTGAAGATGCATGCATGGATGAGATTTAGGGTTAGGAAGAGGAGGGTTTACCACTACAAGAAACATAGTTATTAGGGTCGGCCCGTCACCGTCCCTAAAGGTCAATATGCCGTCCCTAAAGGTTTTTAGGTCGGCCTTAAGGACGGGACTTTGCGGTCTTAAATAACAGGCGACTCTAAAACTCTGGGACCCCCGTCACCGTCCCTAAAAAGGTATTAAAGACGGCATGCTTTGGTCCTTAAAATTAATTTAGCGGGAATATTTTGGAGCCAATTTTTTATTTGGGACGAGTTAATAGGGTCGGACTTGCCGACCCTAATATTAATTTAGCGCCAATTTATTTTTTTTCCGGGAAATTATTAGGGACATGCGTCGCCGACCCTAATGTAATTTTGCGCCAAAATATAATTTTGGAGGGAAAGATTTAAGGTCGACTTTCAAAGACCCAAACAAGCTTGTATCCCAAAATATAAATCTTAATCATCAATATGAACTACTCCATTCGTCTCAAAATGAATTGAATGCTCATTATTTTTTTCAAATTTACTCATTATCAAAAGCAAATTTGAAATGTTTTTGAACATTTATCTTGGGACGGAGGGACTAACACAATAACCATAATCAATTCAACGAGGTACTTATAATGAGAACTAAACAAATAATCCAAAGTTAATCAGCTACATCATTCAAATATAGGTCTTTGCCAAAAAAAAAAAAAAACTAGATCACGTAGGACTACTCAAATTTTCATTAAAAATTTTCTAATCTAAATAATTAAGTCTCCAACTAGTTCAAATAATCTAGATTGCATACTATTGAAAAAATTGCCTCCGCTAGAAGTTTGTTCCTTGATAACATTCTTGCAATAAAATCCACGTGTCCTTGCTATTGAATGAAACCTGAAAAAAAAATGTGCAACACAAAGTATAGAAATTAGCTTTACACATTTCAATTACATTCACGGGCATTGGCCAGATGAGTTTACCAGCAAAATACCCTGCAATATCTAATTAAAACCTGTCAACAACAGAACAACACATGAAGGAAGCTTAGCTAATAACACCCTATCTTCTTCCAACAATCAGAGAAAGGTAGCATAGCTAATAACACCCTATCTTCTTCCAACAATTGTTTGACTGCTGACTTGTTGTGGGTGCGTGTGTCGAGGGGGGGTCAAGTCTGCAACTGCCACACTATGCCACAAGTCCTCAAGCAGAAAAATAATTACTGAGTAGTAATTAGACAAACCTCATTTTAGAACCTTATGTTGAATTTGAAGACACTTCAGTTTCTTTTCAAGCTCTTCGATACTCGTACCATACTCAAGTATTTCATCCTCAAGCTCCTGTAATGATATTATGGTCTCCCCAGTATATAGCCTTGTTGTTGATCTCACATCTCCTAACTAGTGCTTTGGTAGTTTACATTTGGTCATTTCAGATTTTAGCTTACCTACTTCACCACATGTTCTCATTTGTGATAACTCAGTTTGCAAGCATATAAAAACAAACAAACTTATTGCCAACAAAAGCACTTAAGTGGGGGCAGATCATAGCCTGCAATATAAAAACGGACTATATTAAATCATATAGCCCAGAACATGTAAAACGCTTCATTTACACTGGAAATACAATACTGAAACATAGCACTTAGATTATGAATACAAGAAGCTACAACAAAAGATAATCCAGTTTTCCTCTCTTCTGATACATAATAAAGTAAATACTGTAATAGAGTTACCCTGTATACGAGTTTTTTCACCATTGTTTTTCCAGATTATTTTTAAAGACAACATCGTTTTTTTTTTTGATAAGTAAATATGTGCATTGAATATTTTGCCAAGGGGCAAACCTTACAAAAGAAGCAAAAGACCTTAGCTACTAGAACTGAAAAGGTAGACATGAAGCTACAAGAAACTTGAGATCAACTGAGGGTCAAAACCAAAAGTAATATAATACACACACACAAATAAGCAGCACATTGGGGGAATGAGAGTCCATCAAAATCAAGCATGATCAACCACAAGCCTCCTAGAAAATAGAATCATTTACGTTCCTTCATTCTTATTTTTCAAAAGGAGCTAATAAGAACTACTTAAATAGAACAAGATGATATTAAAAAAGAGGGGCTTGAAAGCCAGATGTATATCCAAGTCAACAGGGTACAAATTTCTCTTTACCTATGGCACCAGCCCTTTTACCAATATTACAACTTTAGCAATCCACAAAGCCTTTTCTACATAAGCAAGCACAACTGAAAACAAGAGACATATTGCAAAGAATTAGCTGCTTGCGCATTTGGTTAGAACATATCACGGAAACAAAATGACTATTGAAGAACGAAACAAAGATCCTTCTAAATACTCCCACCGCATTATTTGAAGAGTCACAATTTGAATAAGAACATAAGATCCTTTAATTGGGGCAAGTGGTGCATTTTTTCAGGTGGTACCGTGGTAGTGCATCAAAACCTAAGTTTTTTTCTTATACTCTCTCTCTCTCCCCCTCTCTCTCCTATAAGCAGTACGAGTCAATAAAACAGAAGTAACCATCGGTGATAAGGAAATTAACACGAGATCGTTGGTAATTAAAAAGAAAGCTAATGGTACAAAGGTGTCTCTTGACAAGTAACAGAATCCCAGGATATTTTAGTACTCCTCCGTCCTCACCAATATCAACAATACATGCCTCTCACTTCCCCACCCCAAAATCCCTGAAGAAGCCCCGAAACGATATGAAATGTACTTGAAGAAGAATCTTTATGTTATCTTCGAAAGATATGTTGATTTGATTTCAAATTTAAAGGAACAAGTATAACAAACAGTTAATGCAATAAAAATCAATCGAAACCCAACAAATTTTAAAGCTGTGGGAAACCATATGCCAATTAAATTGAAAGATCTCATTCAGCACAGAACACAAGCAGTGACAACATATTTATGCTCAACTCTTGTCCTTTACACATAATTGCAAGCAAACCACTTAAGTCTTAAGATCATAATGACAATAACTACATTCTAATCACAAACACAACAGTTTAAATCATTAATAAAACACATTCAAGCAATCAATTGGCAGACACCCGAATTCAAATTCAAGACACAATTTTTTTTTCACATCTGAATCAAATTCAAGCAGTTCCCAACATAACCCATTTCTCAATCCAACAAAATAAGCATTTGGGTTTAATGTGATTCCAAAATCAAATCAAATAGTAAGTCAATCATAATGAAATTGAGGTCAAAATAAGCGGAGAACAAATGATAAATAGAGATAGAAATAACCTTGACAATTGCAGAGAACGGCGGATGAAATCGAACGGAACCAACAACGATCGCAGAGAATGGGGATGAAATCGAAAGGACAATTGCAGAGAAAACCGAAATCGAACGGAAGCAACAACGATTGCAGAGAGAACGGCGGATGAAATCGAAAGGAAGCTGGTTGGTTTAAGGGCAGGCAATCTAAATCGAACGGAACCGATTTGCGGCGGATGTGCGGCGGATGAAACGATTAGAGGGGTGTAGAGGGAAGGTGCGGGAGAGGGGAGAGGGGATAGTGGCGTAATAGCAGGGAGGGTTTTGGGTTTTTTTTTCTTTTAATTTCATTTATTAGCTGACAAATAAATAGGGACCCAATTTGCCGTCCTATTAAATTTCATCTTGGGAGATGACTTATTAAGTGGGTAATAGGGACTAGAGAATTCTCCCGACCCAAAAAATCCAGTCCCTAATAATGACTTTTTTTGTAGTGTACCAATCTTCCTTGTGTTCTTGAGTGTTTGGCTTGAGTGTATGAGTGTTTAGGGCTTTAATATGAGAGTGAGTGGATGAGTATGAGTTGGGAAAGATTGGAGAGAAAATGGTGACAATTCAAGTGAATTCTCACTGTTTTCTCTCTATATTTCGCCAGAGGTTCGGTGCAAAATGTGTTCTTCCTCCTCATTTTTGTGACTGGAGGGCTCAATTTATAGCCCTCTGAATTTTACATACTTATCCGCGCGGACAGGTCCAGTCAGCGTGCACTGTTCATTAAATGCAGCTTCAGCTTTGGACAAGAGGAATAATCTTTTTGAAATTTTAAATTAACAGCCAGTTTTTGTGTCTCCAGCCATTGCCATTTTTGGTTTTCTTCTTTTGTTTTTCTTTTTAAGATTCTTTTTAAGGTTTAACCTTAAATAACAATGCCCATTTTACCCTCACTTTGTTAGAAATGTTAGGATAGTTAGGAATTGTTAGAAATGTTATAACTTTCGTTAATTTTCTAACGAAAATTCTAACAAGCTCAAATTGGAGCACTTACACATTGTCACCGTACCTTCTCCCTCCCAACTTTAGTCATTTATCTCCAACTTATCCAACTGATTCTCCCTCAAGGACCTTGGCCCCTTGTCCTACTTCTTGGGTGTCGAAGTAGTTCCAAACCATAATGGGCTCCTCCTCTCCCAAACCAAATACATCCATGACCTTCTCACCCGTCACAACATGATTGACTACAAGCTGCTTCCCACTCCCATGGTAGCATCACCACCTCTCACCAGGTCCACTGCCACTCCAGTTGTTGACCCTACCTCCTATCGTGCTATTGTTGGTGGACTTCAATACTTATCATTTACTCATCCCGACATTGCCTTCTCGATCAACAAGCTTGCGCAATTCATGCAAAATCCCCAACCTTCTCACTGGATTGCACTGAAGCGACTTCTACGCTACCTTCATGGCACTATGCACCTTGGTCTTCAAATTTTTGTAAGGTCCCCTCCCTCTCTTCATGCATTCTGTGATGCGGATTGGGCTGGTGACAAAGATGATTTCGTATCCACTTTGGGCTTGCTTGTCTATCTGGGTAAAAACCCGGTCACTTGGTCTTCTCAAAAACAACGTGCCCTTGCTCGGTCCACCACTGAAGCCGAATTCCGGGCAATCGCTGACACTACAGCTGAACTTACTTGGGTTGGGAACTTACTTACTGAGCTAGGGTTTCCATCACGTTCTACACCTGTGATTTACTGTGATAACCTTGGTGCCACAACCTACTCTGCACACCCGGTCTTTCACTCTCGTATGAAACATGTGGCCCTCTCATTTCACTTCGTTCGTGAGCAAATTCAGTCTGATTCTCTCCGTGT
This sequence comes from Adenophora triphylla var. japonica, assembly GCA_022495995.1. NCBI lineage: Eukaryota > Viridiplantae > Streptophyta > Magnoliopsida > Asterales > Campanulaceae > Adenophora > Adenophora triphylla. The sequence goes on along the minus strand of JAFEMH010007965.1, from coordinate 57,834 downwards.
GCAACACATTTTCGGTTCGGATCAACTAGCTGATGTTCTAACAAAACCACTGCCTCGTATACAATTCCAACATCTTATTTTCAAGATTGGCCTTCTCCACGGATCATCTATCTTGCGGGGGCGTATCAAGGATGAAGCCATTGATGTTACTAAAGGGAACCAAACCATGGTGGATGTTACTGACACTGAGGCGCCTGCCTCACACCTAGCTAGGCGCCCGCCTCAAGGCTGGCTCGACAAGGCAGGACCTACTACCGCCCAGGCGCCCGCCTCCCACCCAGTCAAGCGGCCAACTCATGGCCTGTCTCACACAGCCATTGATACTGCAAGCCAGGCGCCCGCCTCGCCTATGACCAGGCGCCTGCCTCAAGCCTTGATCTGTTCCTAGTCTATTTTGGAAATATTTTGTAATTTCCTAATCTACCTCTCCTCCTTGTATTTGGTATATATTGTGATTTGCATAGATTAGGAAACTATATTCTCCTTGTATAGATTAGATTTCACAATCCTTGTATAGTTAGGACTCTCATATTGTAACTATATATATTGACACAATTGTGAATAAACAGCCAAGGGCTTTTCAAATCTTACACTATAAAATAGGCCTAGGTGTGTAATCCGAAAATCAGTTGTTTGAATGATAATTTGAAGAGTTTTCTCTTTATTTTTTGGTGGATTCCAGTTAATTTCAGATGGATTCCAGTTTATTGTGTTCTAGGGTTCTTCGCTTGAGAACTCTTGTGATTAGTGCGCTAATCACGAATCTATCGCTTTTCGTGTTGCGTCAATTTCCATACCCTTCGAAAAACTCACACCAAAGTTGCATCCACAAAAGAATCTGAACAAGATCAATGGCTAGCATTTTCAAAGCGGAGAAGCTCGTTGCTACAATGCTTCTAATCATACTAACACTTGGTGGTGTACGGGCACAGGCTTCCGCACCAATGAATCGAGGTAAATTTTTGTCACATTATTTGTTGAGTAACATATATAATTCTGTTTTAGAATCTTCATGTTGTATATAATCAAAGGTTCTTGCTTAATGACTGAAGAGATATAAAGAATGTTGCTGTAAAAAGTATGAACCGTGCGCACTCCCTACATTGCAAACTGACCTCCATTTTGAATCTTGCCAAAATCTAGGGAGAAACGTGTTTCTCCATAAGTTATGGAGAAACGGGTATCCAAAACCTTTTGAAAGGATATCCAGAAATTTTGTATTGGCCATGACCTTGGCCCATGGCCTTGGCTTGGGCAATTCTAAATTTCTGGTTATTCATTTTGAAAGTTTCTGGATATTCAGAACCTTTTGAAAGGATATTCAGAAATTTTTGTTTTAGATATCCAGAACCTTTTGAAAGGCTTCTAGATATCAATATTAAATGTTCTGGATATCCAGAACTCTTTGAAAGTGATATCCAGAATCTTTTTAAGTTGATATCCAGAAAATTTGTATTACTCATGACCTTGCCTTAGCCCTTGGTCTTGGCCCTTGGCCTTGGCCTTGGCCCATGGCCTTGGCCTTTAGCCTTGATCAAGTATATATATCCATAAATCACTAAAAAGTATATCCAGAAATTAAGAGAAAGGATATCCAGAAACCCACAAGGTCATATCCAGAAATCACTAACATAACTTCTGGATATCATGATCAAAGGGTTCTGAATATTCAGAACCTTTGAAAAAACACGTTTCTCCATAACTTATGGAGAAACGCGTTACTCCGGAGACCTACTCTTGAACCTTCATGTTGTATAAGTCTATATCAAGGACAATGTTGTATAAGTCTATATCAAGGACAAGAAGGAATCCCTTCTATATTAGCTACTCCTTTCGTTCCAAAATACATGCATTTTAATTGAGATTTTTTTGTCCCAAAATATTTTCATAAAATTTTGACACATTTTGCCAAAACTTTCATTATTTTTGATTAGGTAGTTGTCATTGTAAAAACATTTAATTAACTAGATACTTGAAATATTCAAAAGGTAAGTTTATTTGGTATGTAATGATTGCTTTTCTTAATATAATGTAGATGAAAATTCATAAAACTATAAATATTTTGGGATAGATGGAGTAATAAAACATCTTGAAAAACTTATCTATTTGAGTAAGTCTTACTGTTTTTTTTCAAAAAAAAAAAAAAAAAAAACCATTTGAGTAAATCTTAAAAAAATTTAATTTTCTATATTTTTGCGGAAAATAATTTATATCATTGAAACCTATTTTTTATAATATTGGAACCGGTTTTTAATTAAATTGTAAATGAGGGGTTTAAAAATATAAAAACTAGTTTGGTACATGTATGGAAAGGTGGTGCAAGTATGGAAGGGGTCGGTCGGAATAGGCAAGATTTCACAATATGGAAGGAGGCAAGATTTCACAATCAGTCAAGAATATGTCACAATCAGTCAAGAATATTTTATTTAGTTTTAAAAGATTCGGTTATTATTATTTCTTTTATTAATTAGAACTTAGAAGTAATATAAATAGGTATGTTAGGGCTTAGGTATTCAGCAGACTTTGATATTGATTTATGAGAAAATATTGTTGTGAGAAATTATTAGGGTTCAATCCCGTCTTGTATTGTCTTTTTCTTTCAGTCTTTTCTCAATAATTATCATATAACCTTCCGTTTGTATCATTTGGTATTAGTTTTCTGATCGAATTGATGGCTTAATTGAAGGCGTGGTCGTGGTGTTCATGGTGTTCGTAGTAGGGTTCGTGAAGCGGATCCCCAGGAATACGATCCCCATCACAAACGTGAACTATATCAAATCGAGAAGGACGAAGTGCGAAGAAAGATTCAAGATCTCCAACTTCGTTTGTTGCATTCCGAGATTCGAGAACTTCAACGATACTTTGATCGGGTGGAGGGTCGACGAATCCAACGACAGCTAGCGCGGTTGGAGGACTCGGATTCAGACATATCGTCTGATGAAGAGGGTGTAGCGGTGACCAGTCCCTCCGCTAGGGATCACGAACTTGGTGACAGGAAGTGGACATATCCTTCAAGGGTCATCGGCGACATGAAGACCGAGATTCCGGATTTAGAAGGTATGACACAGCCTGAAAAGTTTGTTAATTGGTCTATCCCACCGGTGTTTGATAAGTGTGATTGCGAGATTTGTCATGTTGTGACAACTCACGTAATTGACAAGGCGGAACACCCAAGGAGGCTGCGACCTGAGAGGACGGAAGTCAGCCTGGGAGAAATACTCAAAGCAGTGAACAACATGGCTGCGACCGAGGCGGCCGCACCACCCATGCCCAGGCGAGGGCCTCACCTGAAGGACATCACGGCTGAGCTTCTGGAGTCGAGGCGAGCGCCTCATTTGAAGCCAGGTGGGCGCCTCATTGACGGGGGAGTTTCTGCATCAAAAGTGCCGATGTTTGGTCCACATGTTGATTTGGTGTGGAATTTTGAAACCATGTTTTTTTCTCCGTATGAAGATCCATTTGATCGTTATACGACACATCTTTCACCTTCAAGGTTCTTTCATAATTTTGGGTATAAGAATCCACAGGTTGTATCGTTCCAATGGTGTGATTGGATGGATGTTGGGATGAAAAGAATGAAGTATATAGTTTGTCGTCGATTCAAAGATAAATTTCGAACAGTCTTTCCCGGTACGACACTCAAAATTCGAGGTCGAATTTTTCTAAGAAGGGGAGAATGGTACATGTATGGAAAGGTGGTGCAAGTATGGAAGGGGTCGGTCGGAATAGGCAAGATTTCACAATCAGTCAAGAATATGTCACAATCAGTCAAGAATATTTTATTTAGTTTTAAAAGATTTTGTTATTATTATTTCTTTTATTAATTAGAACTTAGAAGTAATATAAATAGGTATGTTAGGGCTTAGGTATTCAGCAGACTTTGATATTGATTTATGAGAAAATATTGCTGTGAGCAATTATTAGGGTTCAATCCCGTCTTGTATCGTCTTTTCAGTTCAGTCTTTTCTCAATAATTATCATATAACCTTTCGTTTGTATCATAGTTATCCTATTGTTAAAAAAAAAAAAAAAAAAAAAAAAGATCATTTATAAACTAAACTAGTGGGTAGTCTCTTTGTGAGTATAGTAAAGAACCCCTTCTATATTTGCTACTAAAAGTATGATTAATATCTCTCATTCGCAGGGGACAAGCAAAGGTCATGGTGGTTTTTCCACTGCGAGGTATCAAGTCCAAAAAAATGATTCAAAATTGCATAAATAACTTAGTAAAATCGTCGGAAATAAATATAATTCCAACGCCGAGCATAGACAACGTTTATCACAACCACCATCACCGCCGGCTCGGAAGCCCACATGGTCCGGTTTCGAACCCTAATCCACATCCACATCATTGTTCTCCGTTCCTACACCACTCATAACTACTTCTATTTATCTTCTATATTTGGTTAATTTGTATGCATCATTTGTTTAAGAAGCCATCTTTCTTATAATTTGTATGTGTTTGCATATGATTTGAAACGGGTACATATGTTTGTTTGTTACAGATATTGTTTAAGATACAGAAAAATTAAGAATATTAACCAAACTAACAAAATACGTTATTAGAATTGTGTCATCATCCCTTAAAAAGTTTTGTTAATGAGTAAGATTATCCAATCTAATATATATATTTTTTATTTTTTATTTTTTTTTTAAAAAAGGGCAATGCCCCCTATATTTTATTGAAAAGTAAAAGGTACAAAGAGGTGATGGAGGACTAGGCCAAAACCATCACAAAAGAAAAAGATTAAATAAGAAGAAAAATCATAGAAATAAAAGAAATAAAATAAAAGGTCAATCAAATTGTCTTTTAGGAATCCAAGGCCTTTTAGGCTTGAGGTTTTTTGATTTAGCTTTCGACCCAGATTTTCCTCGTTTCCCATTAACCATTTGAAAGCCATCGTCTTCATCGTAATAATCTTCAAAATTATCGCAGTCAGCCATTGGAGCCCACGGATCAACATGAACTCCTCCAACTATACCCCCATAAGTGCGAGCTTCTTGATATGCCGAAGGAGAAGTAGCAGAAAGACCGCCTTCCGGTTCAGAATCGCATTTTTTCCGAATAGTAAGAGCTTCTTTTAGATTTTTTGGGTTTATAAATTCGGGATTAAAGTATTTAGGATTTGGGGTACGAGCAGAAGAGGGACGTAAGTTAGGAGCTGATGAAGCTTGAATTTGTCTAACCTTTTCCCGAACGAGATTTAGGGGGCGTTTGGTTGGAAGGAAAGTGGGGGAAAGGAATGAAAAACTCCCTCTTTTCCATTCCTTTCCCCTGTTTGGTTCAAAGATTTAAAAAAAAAAAAATCGAAGGAAAGTTGAATTCCTTCAAATGAAGGAATTCAACTTTCCTTCACAAAAGTGATGGAAAGTTCAATTCCTTAGGGCAATGGAAAAAAAAAAAAATTTTTTTGACCAAAATACCCCCAAACCCTACCCACCCTACCCCCTACCCAGCCCCTACCCAGCCCCTACGTACCACCCCCCACCCCCACGAAATTTTTTTTTTTTATTTTTATTTTCTGCCTACCCTCCCCCCACCCTACCCCCCACCCTACCCCCCCCCCACCCCCACAAATTTTTTTATTTTATTTTTTTTTTCTCGCCCCACGAATTTTTTTTTTCTCGCCTACCCTCCCCCTACCCCCACCCTACCCCCCACCCCCACGAATTTTTTTTTTACTCATTTTGCATACCCCCTACCTACCCCCCCACCCCCCTCCAAAAAATTTTTTTTTTAAAGGGTAAATTGGTCATTTTATATGCTTTCATTCCATTTCTATAATTTGTATTTTCAAACCAAACATGATTTGCCAAGGAATTGAATGACAATTTCATTCCATTCCGTGCCAATCAAACGGAGGGGGTTAACCAGTTTTTTTCCATTCCAATTCCTTAAGGAATTCAATTCCATTGACAATTCCATTCCTTCACTTTTTTTTCACCGAACCAAACGCCCCCTTAGTGCTTCGCTATTCAAAGCAGGAGCCGTCATAGGGATGGATGGTGAGGCAATAGCCCCATTCTGAATGGCCAAAGCCCCCAACTGCTCTCCAAGCGCAGCAGTAGCAACCAGAGTTTCATTGCCTGTATTTCGATAGATTGAACAATCTCCCCATCGAGATCAACAACCTCAGTTTCTTGAGCAATACCATCAATTTTCGCACCACTACTAGATACGACCTTTGGAGGATTAAATACAACTTGCTTTGGAACGTAAACCTTTTCACCCTTCTCCACTTGCAAGGCTGATTTTGACTCCTTAGTTTTTGTATCCAATCTTATATATACGATTAATTATTTTCTCCAATTTGATGTGGGACAAATGGGGTTATAACGTAAGTAGAATCATTTCGGAGAGAGAGAGCACAAGATTTGTCAAGCTAATATACGTTTTGCAGTATATTAATATAAGCTCATGTATTTTAATAACTGCAAAAAATGATTTTGCTCAGTGTTAGAAAACTCGTTAATTTTGATTTTTTTATTACAAATACAAAACATTAAAAAGTGCCAAAAAATTTCAACACCTTTCAAAAGTGTCAAATTTTGCGGTATTTCTAGTGGTGGAGTACTATTTGATTGGATTTCTTCAGCTTTATAATGTCAAAGTTTCTACCTCGTGCTATAAGGAGATGCCGGTTCGGGTCTACACTTGCAAAGTCCACAGCTTAAGTAATCGAGTAGGTCTGCTGAGAAACGCGTTTCTCCGTCCCTTATGGAGAAACGGGGCTTGGTTTGTCGCGCGACATACATAGCCAGTTTCTGGATATCCTATACAAAGCTTCTGGATATCCAGAACATTGAATATGGATATCCAGAAGCTTTGAAAAGGATATCCAGAAACTAAAATATTTTTTCTGGATATCCTTTCAGCGGATATCCGAACATTGAATATGGATATCCGAAGCTTTGGAAAGGATATCCGTAAAAAATATTTTGGTTTCGGATATCCTTTTCAAAGCTTCGGATATCCATATGCAATGTCGGATATCCGTAAACTGAGGAAGTGATATCCAGTTGTTGTGGCTAAGTATGTCGCGCGACAAACCAAGCCCCGTTTCTCCATACGCGAGGGAGAAACGCGTTTCTCCCCAGATTTTGTGTAAGTAATCTTCTTTTGCTTACAACTCAAGTGCTTATTTTAATAATTACTAAATATTATTTCTTATTCGTCAACTTTAATATACAACTTAAAATTGATATATATACATTGGCGAAGCCAAGATTTTTTTGAAGGGAATAAAGTTTTTTTTAGCATAACATTATGATTAAGGTATTTCAATTTAATATATAAGGGGATCAAAATATTAATTTAGTGTTAAATTTTCTCAAAATTAAGGAGGTCAAAACATATAAATTCATAATTTTTAGCAGTAAAATGTCATTTTTTAAAAATTTGATAGTAATAAAATTAACACATTCCAAAATTAAGGAGGTCAAAACATACAAATTCATAATTTTCTCAAAGTTTTGCAGCAAAAAATAAAGTACAAGTAAGAGTAGATTTTTCTCAAGTTATATAATATAACTTGGGCAATATCCGAGATAACAATTGCGTGTGCTTATTTTTGATAAGTGCAGATTTTCACTTGTAGGTTGTGTAAATGACAATGAATCAACTCATGCACTTATACAGGCATCCAAAACATGGTGCCTACTCCTTGTATCACGAAATCCTCATTGGTTGGTTGGTTGAAAAATTCACTTTCCACAATTTTAGCTCCAAGTTCCTTGATTGTAGAAAGACCAATTCCTCCTTTTAATGACTTGACTTATGCATAACTAATATGTTTTTCATGCTTCCTGATCTTGTACATTCATGCCTTCAAGAATATGTGGAGAAAAACTCTCAACTACTTTCTTTCTCTTATATTTTTTACAAGTAAATGAGTCATTTACTTGTAACTTCCACTTTCACCCTTATTCTTAAGATGTAGCAACTTCAACTTCAACATCTTCCTTTACTCTTTCACTTGGTCTCCTTCACTAGTAACATTCCTACAAAAAAACCATTTAACTCACAAGAAACTATACATTAAAATTAATGTTCGGTGAATAAAAGCAAAATAGATAATAAAAAACATAGTGTTAAAATTTAACACTAACACTCTCTCACACAAAACATTTGAATAAAATGGATTGTTTATTAATAAATGTATTAATCTATTATAAGATTGACACTTGAAGTGTGTTAGGTAATATAACTTGCTTATGGAGCTTGTGGGTTTCAAACCAAAAACCTGTCATATAAAAAGCCTTTATGTAGGATGTGGCTCGTTTTCTTCATGGCTGGCTTTCTTCCTTTGAGGCGGGCGCCCCACCTAGGGTGAGGCGGGCGTCTGAGAGAGATAGAATATGGAGCTGTGGTTCTGGGCTTGAGGCGGCCGCATGGAGCTTGCTGAGGCGGGCACATCGACTGCCGAAGGTGCAGCTTTGCATGGCACAAAGCCAGGCGGGCGCCTGGTTGTTCTTGGGGTGGGCGCCTCAAGGATGACGGGGGGTTTTGGGCCGACGGGTTTCTGGTTTATTTAATCTCAGTTGGGCTAGGTTTTGTAAATATATATATATATATATATATATACATATATATATATATATATATATATATATATATATATATATATATATATATATATATGCTTTGTAACCTATGTAAACTGGTACAAATTTTGCACATAATAATACAGAAACAGAGATTCCAAACCCCAATCAATTTCATCTCTTTTCTCTTTCGATTTCTCAATTGCTTGTGTGTGTTTTTGGTTATTGTTTCTTTGCTTCCGCTGCATTGCACAACAACTGGTATGAGAGCACGGTTGAGATGGTTGGGGTTAATTCTATCACCGTGAAGTCCGATGTTCAGAAGTTTGATGGGCATGGAAACTTTCCATTGTGGCAAAGGAGGGTGAAGGATTTTCTGGTTCAAGCAGGCTTGGGAAAAGTTCTTCGGCATTCGACTAAACCCGATGATGTCGAAGAAGGACCATGTAAGGAGTTGCAAGAATGGGCTGTATCCTCTATACGGCAGTGCCTTGCGGATGAGGTGGTGTATCACGTGATCGATGAGGAATCACCGACGAAGGTTTGGGAGATTTTGGAGGCTAGGTATATGTCAAAATCGCTGTCGAATAAGTTGCATCTTAAGCAACGGTTGTATGGGCTTAAGATGACAGAGGGTTCGGATCTTGAATCTCACATTCACACGTTTAATCAAATCCTCAACGATTTGGTTAGGGTGGAGGTGACGTTCGAGGAGGAGGACAAGGCGTTGATGCTGTTGAATTCGTTGCCCTATTCTTCAACATACGAAAACCTTGTTAGTACGTTGACTTGGGGGAAAGATACTATAGCGTTGCAACCGATCACAGAAGCTCTTCTAGCTTTTCATAAATGGAAGAAGTCCGTTGATGAACCTGCGGGTGAGGGGTTATTTGTGAAGGAAAATCAGGAACGTGGGAGATCCCAGTTCCGGGATAACTCGCAGAGGCAGAATTCTCGTTCGCAGTCAAAGAAGAAGTACAAGGGGAATTGTTTCAAGTGTGGGCAGAAGGGGCACAAAAGGCAAAATTGTCCGAAGAAGGGGAACGGTAAAGGCAAGGAAGGATCTTCAAAGTCAGTTAATGTGGTTGAAGATTACTCAGAGGATGTGGATGGAGATATGCTCACGACTTCATCGGCAGTGGAGCACCCGATAGATGGCTGGATTCTGGATTCAGCATGTTCGTTTCATGTGACGGCGAATCGTGATTGGTTCGATACCTACAAGTCAGTTAATTCTGGTATAGTTACTATGGGTAATGGTGCTACTTGTAAAATTGTCGGCATAGGAACTATAAGAGTTAAGATGTATGATGGTGTAGTTAGAAGTTATGTGATGTTAGACATGCTCCAGAGGTTTCTAAAAATCTGATTTCATTGGGTACCTTGGATGCTAATGGTATGAACTATAAAGCACAAGGTGGAGTATTGAAAGTAGTTAAGGGTGCTATGGTTGTGATGAAGGGTTAGAAGGGCTCCAAGAACATTTAGAGGTTGCTAGGAAGCACGGTTATAGGTGGAGTCACATCTGTTGAATCTGAGGTTGATACTGAGGCCCTTCTATGGCATATGAGGCTTGGTCACATGGGTGTAAGGGGAATGCAGAAACTTCATAAACGTAAGTTGTTGAAGGGTGTGAAGACTTGTAAACTTGAGTTTTGCAAGTATTGCGTTCTTGGAAAGCAAAACAAGGTGCAATTCAAGACGGGTAAGCATACAACAAAGGGCATTCTCGACTATGTTCATTCAGATGTGTGGGGGCCGGTTAGAATAGAATCTAGAGGAGGACATTA